>PVHX01000230.1:0-254732 GCA_004024805.1 Geosciurus inauris
AGTGTTACCATGGCTTCGAGCCTCCCGAGTTTGTTTTTGAGAACTCGGTCCTTTCCTATCAGGAACGTGACCTTCCCTCTGTAAAGCCCAGTGCTCACAGTGAGATGTTAGAACTGATCCTTAAAGTCACATGTCACTCTGCCCACAGGGTAGCCTGTTGAAAGTGCTCCCAAGCACCTCCCAATATTCCAAATGATGAATTTTATCTGACACTCTTGGTCAAGGTCTGGAAACAAACGGGCCCCAAAGCCAGTCCAGTGCACTCTGATTCACCACATGTGGACATTAACCGTTGCTGTTCCTGAGCCACAAAGTAAGTTCCAGCAATAAAGCCCCAAATGAAACCAAAATCACATTTTCTAACACTACCAGCCCAGAAGACTAGAAACTCCCCTCCATAAAAATGACGCAGACGTTTCCTTTGTTTTGAGCCTTTCAAAGTACACTCCACACTGAAGCCACAAAGAGTCCAAAAGCCTGTCCCCCATCCTGGAGAACTGAAGGACGCTCCCAGGACTGGCAGAGTGACCCTCAGAAACACTGAGCCAGAAGCCCAACAATCTAGGGGCACTGGAGAAATGAGGGGCCCGATGCTCCAAAACATCATGAAGTAATGCAGAATAGTAAACTAGGCGTCTAAACATGGAAACACGTTTACACAATAACAGAGAAGACAGAGAAAGCAAATGCACACGATCCCAGCAGCGAGGCACAAGAACACACATGCTGGATCCTCGGACAGCTGGGTGGGGAGATTATGGGCACAACGCCCCCCCTTCTTATATGTTGCTCTTTTAATAAAACATTAAATTAAAGCAAGATGAAATACTGAGATAAAATCCAAATGCATGTATCTAAAACAAGTCCATGAAAGCCGGGGAGCCGGAGTCTGCACAGCCACCATGGCTTTGCACCAAACCACACATATGTACTTGGCTGCCCACAGACCCTCGTCTCCTGGGCCTAAGGTCTGGGGGATTTTCATTCACTCACGTCTGACCGCTGCTCAGGTGAAATATAAACCCAGCACTTGGTTGCCTTTCCTGCCACCACTGTCTCAGGTTTCCCCGTTCTGGGGTGACCTGAGTCACTATAACCAGAAACCTGATAGGCTGAGCTGGGCAGACGGTGGGGTGAGGGGGTTGGGAGCCTCACCTTCAGTGCAACAGCCAGGAGGGCTTCCAGGCGTGGGACAGTGATACTTACCCAGGTTATTGTGTGCTGGGGACATTGGATTCGGGGACAGATTTGGAGAACCTGCAAGGTGAGACACAGTGATAAGACTTCATAAAACATCCTGTGGGGAGAGCCCAGACTGAGCTCCAAGTCCCAGGAGGTGACCTAACCTTGTGTTCTGGCCCATACTTCCCTCCCTGGGCCCTGGTTTCTCCATTGGTGCAACAGAGGGTTGATGTAGCGATGATCTCAGAGGCCTCCTCCACACCAGATGGTTTTAGGATCCTAACCAGCACTCTAACACTGGGCTACTGGCTTCACAACTAGGGTAGGTGGCATCTTTTTCTTCGGCTTACATAACCTTGTTAACCATGCCTCCAGCAAAATAAGAAGAGCCTGAAGCCCCTGCCCACATCCCCAGGTGATGGAAGGCTGGCTACCGACCTCAGGTTACCCAGGCATCCCCACCCAGTTCCATTCTCAGTTGGCTATGCTCAGGTACCTAGGAATGCCAGTCCTAGGACACTGACGGGTCTGCCTTAGAAATCCTGCAACTAGACTGACATGTTGTGTAAGACAAGATGGTGCATGTGGAGAAAGTCCAGTTGTACCTAATTCATACGCTGATTTTCTCTCCATCCTTGAGCCCCCAGAATAAAGTGTCAGACTTCAAAGAAATCCAGTCACTGCCCCTCCACAGAGCACCCTCCTACTTGTCCCCTTTGTTCCTATATGGTTGAGGCTACAGGAGTTACTGGTTTCCTAATAGCCGTGGGGGGCAGATTTCTGACCCCCTTAAATCTACCAGGCCTTGAGGCTGGCCTTGTACTTGGTCTCAAGCATGTGCTGCCTCAAGCTGCTCCCGAGGGTCTTTTATTTCAACCCAATGAGCTATAACTTCCTTGAGGGCAAGGGATGAGCCACAGATTTCTTCTTCTCCCGGTGGCACCTAATCCAAATGGAGACATGGAACAAATCACTGAAAGATCAACATTTCACAGTCAGTCATGGGGTTTGGACACACCACCATGTACCAGCCATGTGACTTTGGCAAACTCCTTTAACCTTTTCAAGGCCTTCATGTTCTTCGGGTGTGAAATGGGGATAATACCATCTACTGGGTGACATGTAAACATTGAGAGAGTGCATACCAAAATGCTCATGCCATGATCGGCACACAGTAGGCACTCAATAAATGTTCATTTCCAATTTGTGGTGGCCTGAATCACGAAGGCCTAGGGGGGCTGTGGGACCTTCTCACTGCACTGAAAGGTGCACACGCTGGTGAGGGGAGACCCGGGGTGGACAGGTAACCTGCTGGCCCCAGATGCTGCCACGCCTCACCCGGGAGGGAAGTCAAGCCCTGAGCAACTCAACTGGGACCCAAATGGGCAACTGAGGAAGAACAGAGAATAAACAAGAGCCCTTTACCCACCCATGCACAGGCTGGCCAGGGTCCACAAAACCTAGTGTCCCCTTTAGATACATCACCATAGATCCCTGTGGGCAGAGGAGAGAAAAAAAAGAAGGAATACAGAAAGGGGGCAGAAGGGAAGAGAAACCAAAGAGGAAGGGTGCAAACAGGCTGCCCTTCCCATCTACAGACCCTCCCCTCTGGGCTGTGTTTGTTTACAAGAGTAATCATTCTACAGATATGGAGAGCAGCGAGGAGGGAGGAGAGAAAGCAGAGTGACAAGAAATCGAGCAGCTGGAGAGAGACTGCTGAGCTGGCCCACTTCCCATGCCAGCCTTTAATAGCTGCAAGCCTGCAGCGGTCACTTGGCATTGAATGCAGGAAGGTCTTCAGTGCATTCCAGCCGGGTCCACAATGCCAGCCACTCACCCGGGTGGGTGTGCTCAACCCCTAAGTGCCACAACACCCAAGCTGGATTTCAGTGACTACATTTACAACGCATTGGTGAGCTTATTTCATTCTTTGGAGAATTGCACAATCTCTTCTGGGCTGTGTGCAAGGGCAGGTGGCTCCACTGTGTCTAGCAGCTCTGTGTGTACAAGGCATGCCCGCCATCGTCGGAATGGGACATCTGCTCGACCCCCTCCTCCTCCTCACCCAGCCACACACAACGCAGCACACATTCTATGTGGCAGCTGGGGTTCAGTTCAAGAAGCTGCTGGTTTGGAGCCAATTTGGTACCATAACAAATGACGTGGGAAACATCTGGAGATGTGGCAGGAGAGAACTAGGCTGGATCTATCCTGGTAGGAGCACCGTGATCACATTTGACCACCATAAAAAAATAGCTGCTTCTGCCACTATTGGAAAAGATCTCTCTACTCAGGCTGCCTCTCCTTGCTTCTCACCTGAACTGTTCCAGGTGTCTGAGCCCAGCTTCCACCTGACTACCAGCAACATCTCACTGAGGCATAGACCTGGTGAGGCCTTTAGTAGCCCCCATCGCCCCCAGGCTGCAGGCCAAGTGCTCTGCCTGGCCAGAAGATCTGCACCTTGAAGCCCATATGACAGGCCCTCCTGTCTTCCACTCTGAACAAAGCATACCAGGCCTACTGAGCAACCTGGGCTGGACATCCCTGGACTCAGGCCACACTGAGCTCTCTCTGTCCCCGGAATGCACCAGGCTGTCCTACCCAGGACCCCCACAAGCCTGCCTAGTGCACCCTTTGCCCACCCCAATGGCTTGCCTAATGCCTGTGTATCTCCAACACTCAACTCAGGAAAAAGTCTACAACACAAGGCACGCTTCCTTCCCTGACTAGGTTAAATGGCCTGTTTTGTGCCCTTGCTGCCACACAGAATCTTCCATCTGGGCACACGTGAGACAGTATAGTAACTACTGACCAACTTCTCCGACTCCCATGATGTGTACGCCCAGCATTTGCCATATAGTGGTTACTCTATAAACACTGGCCAGAGATGAAAGGAGGGAGTGAAGGGTGGTGGGGGAGGGAAGAAGGGGAGGACAGGCCATTCTGCTGCCACTATGAGCACACCCATGCCGGACTGACCTGCGTCCATGCTGTGGTTCATCTGGTGGTCGCTGGTCTCTCCATCTTCACTCAGGTAGCCAGGGGGAGGGGTCTCTGGAATCAGAAGGCAGGTGGCCCATTAAACAGTTTGCACAGCTTGGCTCTGGCACACCGTTTGCAAATATATCATGCATTCGTGTCGCTACCCAGAATGGGGTGCTGGAGGAACATGGCCTAGGAGTGAAGGTGCCAGCTCCTGGATTCTGCTGCGCTGTGCCTGTCCACTTCCAGCTCCCTACCTGAACCAGACACAGCATGCCGATCTGACTCCCAAGCCTGAAATGCCTGTTCCTAGAGCTGCTGCCAGACTAACTTCTGCCTATCCTTCAAGGTCAGGTTAACCCCACGCCCTCTGGGGAGGCTTCTGGACTTGCCTCAGCCTCCCCCATCTCTGTCCTCTGGAAAGCTGTGCCTTCAAGCCCGCCCCTTGGCCCCTGCATCTTCCCCTGCGTGGACCCGCTGTTGTCCTTATTTGTTGTCTCTAGGGATGTGGCTCAGCGCCCCAGTGAGGCTGCAGTTCAACGGTGGCAGAGGCTGTGTGCTCCATTTCTCTCAAACACCTCCAGACCCTGACTTAGCCTCCAAGGTCTGCCATCCTAGGGAGGAGACCACTAACCCCCTGAGGCCAGGGCTGCCTGCAAGGATCTGAAAGGGCTGGAGAGCGGGCCTCTGCGGCATGCTCTGACCCAAGCACTCAGGCCGCAGCCACGCTCAACAGTGAGCTAAGCCAGAGTGAGAGCCACGTCCAAATTAGACTGCTCTAAAAGGAACACAGCTGGATCACTGCCCCAGCAAGCAAAAGTCACGGTGACTGGCCCAAGTGTGGCCAAGTACAACTCCCCTGGATGCCAAGGGTGCTGGTGATTCACACATTATTTGCATGTAAATGAGGGGCTTCTCAAAACATTTGCATTCTTTGATAGTAGAGCCCATTTTTCCAGGCAGAGTAAAAACTCCAATTCAGCCTCAACTCCCACCCAGGCTCTAACCCTTCCCAGGTCTGAAGCCCAGGCTACTTACAGGGACCTGGGCTCACCTACCGCTCCGCAGTCCCCGGCCTGTTGGGGATCCTGCTTGCGCGCCAGCCCTGGCCTGCGGACCTGCGCGAGGGCGGCGGAATAACACAGCGCTGCTATTTCCGCTTCCAAAATAAATGACTGCACTGAGGCTGGGCGGAAGGGTCACGCCACCCCTTCGTGCCAAGAAAAGCATCATTAGCCAGTGGGGAGCTAAGGCCACGGGTCCTCGGGTCTGAGTCAGGGGCCCGAGGGCCTGCATTGTGCACAGATAGAGGACAAGGAGTCAAGGGGGATGGACAGCAGGGCTGGGGCCACCCTGCCTCCCGGGCCTGCACCCCTGCGAATACCTGGAATATTGCTCTGGGGCTCGATGCCCGCGGGGAAGTTGGTGTTCTCAGGGATGGAATGGCTGTAGTCGTCCAGTGGGGGGAACTCGGCCGGGATCTCTGTGTGCCGCGGCACCAAAACAGGAGGTAGAACTGTCCAGAGGAGACAGAGAAAGCCACTCAGGCAGGGCTGGCACCAAAGTCCCCAGGCCCCCAGGCACACCGCACACCCTCCCTGCGGAGGGGAGGCCAAGATCCAGCCCAGCGGGGCGTACCTGGCGTCTCCACCCTCTGGTAGTGGTAGGGGTTCACGCAGACCTCGTCCTTCTTCATGTTGAAGGCGAATTCACACAGCTCCATGGCCCGAAGCTCGTGGTGGCTGTGCAGGTCAGGCCATCGCCACAGGCGGCAGTAGATGACATGGGGGAGCCCCTTCCGATGGGACACCTGCAGCCGGCCATCCAAAGACCTGCCAGCATGGGGAGGGGCAGAAAGAGACGGCAGAGTGGGTTTGGCTGGCCTTCTCTAGAACCCAGCCCCCTCCAGCTCCAGCCCTCTGTTGGCAGACACTCAGCAAGACGCCCCTCCCTGCCTTCCTCTCCGCCCAGAAGTCCAGGAGATCAGAGCAGCACTAACAGTTAGTGCTGGAAAAGATCCCAGAAGAAGCAGGCGGCCCACCAAGGAAGACGCAAGGCCGCCCTCCCACAGCCGGCAGAGCTGGCCTTGGCCCCCAGGGCTAGGGTGAGCTCTCAGGAGAGCAGGGCTCCTCTTGGAAAAGATGCACTTGAAGCCTGCTCTGAAAAGGTCACTCATCTGTCCCTGCTGGAGACTAGAGGAGAAAGGAAGAGGGCTGGGGACAAGAGGAGGCGGAGATAGCAGGCAGAGCTGGCTCCACAGGGCCTGGGGGCTGTGATAGGGGGTCTGCTTTTTTGGCAAAAGCAGCTAAGTAGCCTCAAAGATGCTGAAGTGGACTGTGGTGTGGGGCAGGTCCTGTGATAATTCTGGCTGTGAGTAACCAGCTGGGTGGGGTTGGAGTAGGGAGCTTAGAGTAGAAAGGGGTGCTCCTGAGTTAAGAGGCACCCTACCGAGAGACAGTACTAACCTTTCCTCAAGAAGTGCAATGTAGGACCCCACCATTCAGGGCCACGATTTTTCTAATAGCTGGGCGAGGCTGGCAGGGTGACAAGTGCAAGCTGTCCCCTTAGAACAGAGGATACCCATCAGTCTGAATAAACAGAATTTATGGGCACTCTGTGAAGGAGGGGCTCGCCAGATGCGACCAGAGGCCCCATCCAGAGAGAAACAGAGGGAACCAATCAAAGTCTAAGCCGTTGGCCTGGGAATGGCGAGGGACAGGCAAAGGTCAGCACTGGGCTTGGCCACAGGGACAAACCAGGAGCTGCTGACTAAGGGCATCTGGAGGCATCTGGAAGGATGTAATTACTTCCCTCTCATGGGGCCCTGGACCAAGGAACCCCTACAGCTGAAAACAGTAATTACCAGGCAGAACAAGAGAGGACAGCCTGAGACTTGCCCCTAAGGTACGGCAGGAAGATTGCCAGATGTGGAGTCATAAGGCCTGGGGTCAAGATGCATTTCTACTCTCCTTGCTGCCAGACTCTGGGCAAGGTTGTTTCTAGGGCCCTCAGTAGCCTTATCTGCAAAATGGAGACTTTCTCCCACTGCCCTGACCTCCACGAAGCTCGGTGCCCATTTACGGGTGCTATTCAAAGCACCAACAAGCGTGACTATTCTACATCCCAGGAGCCTCTCTCCACCTTGCTCTGAACAAGGGGGCTGACCAAGAGGGAAAAGGAGAGTAGGAAGTGGTGAATGGGGACAGAGAATTAGTCAGCTCTTCTTACTCTCTTGCAAAGCCACCGAATGCCCACAGATTAAGGAAGTGGCCACATTTGCTCTTCAGAGTTTGACAAAAGCCCCAATAAAGGGCCAGCTGGGTGGTCCCTTCTTCAGGGAGCACCCCTGGAGAAGAGCTCAGGCCAACAGCAGAGAATGAGGCTGAGAGGGAGCCCCCACCTGGGTGCTGGAAGGAGGTGGCCCCCTTGCTTTAAAAATAATGAGACAAGAGTTATTCTGATGATAAGTAAATTTTTAGAAAGCCAGGGAACTATGGTAATCAAGGCACTGTGGGAAATGGTATGGAGATGGACAAACAGACCAGTGGAACCTGATGGAGTCCACAAACAGTCACACATACACGGACAAGTGATTTCCAAAAGAGTGATTTCCACTAAGGTAATTTAGTAAAGAAAGGATGGTTATTTCAACAAATAGTGCTAAAATAAGTGGATACCCATACCCACATGCAAGAAGAGTGAATGTCAACCTATACCTTGCACTTACCCAAAATGTAATAGAAGCAGGCCCCAGTGTAAAGCTGAAAACTATAAAACTTCGAGGAGAAATCTTTGGGACAAAGATTTCTAATACTGCATCAAAAGCACAATCCATGAAAAAGAAAGCTGAGATGTTGGACTTCATCAAAATTTAAGCCTCTGATCTTTGAAAGACATAATACTATTAAGAGAATAAAAAAGATGGACAAGAAACTGGGAGAAAATTTTTGCAAAGCAAGTATCTGGTAAAGGACGTGTTTCCAGAATAAAGAACTCCAAAAACTCAAAAGAAATCAATTTTAAAATAAGAGGCAAATGATTTAAAAAGATGTTGTACAAAAAAATATAGCAAATACACACATGAAAAGATGCTCTGTATCATTAGTCATTAGAGAAGTGCAAATTAAAACTGCAATGAGGGCTGGGGCCGTGGCTCATTGGTATAAATAAAATAAAGGTTTTAGAAAAAAAATCTTCTCCTTAAAAAAAAAACTGCAATGAGATACCACACAATTATCAGAATACCTAAAATTAAAAGGATTGTTTATGCCACCTCTTGTCCAGGATGTGGAGCAGCTGGAACTCCAGAACCTCGCTGGTGGGATACCAGAGATGGTTACTGGGGAACAGTTCAGGAGTCAAAGCTATGCTGTACCATAGGATCAGCCCACTCCTAAGCATTTACCCAAGAGAACTGAAAGCATATGTCCAAAGATTGGCATCTGACTGGGTCAACACTGACATATCCCAACAAAGGCACACCACTCAGTAATAGAAAAAGAACCATTGATACATGTGACATTATGAAGGGATCCAAAACTAATTGTGCTCAATGAAAAGAAACCAGGCATGATTCTGTTTATGTAAAATTATAGAGTAATTTAAAGTAAAGTAAAAATATAAACTACTTCACAGTGACATAAAGTGGATTGGCAGTTGCCCAGGCAGGGGAGGGGGTGTGTGCAAGGAAGGGAGGGAGGGAAGACCAAGGCCACCAGGAGACTTTGGGGGATAAAGGTTATTTTTGTTATCTTGACTGGAGTAGTGGTTTTACAGATATATATGCCAAATCATCAAAGTGTGTGTGTGTATATATATATATTTGTACCAAGGATTGAACCTAGGGCGCTTAACCCCTAAGCCACATCCTCAGTCCTTTTTTGTATTTTATTTTGAGACAAGGTCTTGCTAAGTTGCTTAGGCCCTCACTAAGTTGCTGAGGCTGGCTTTGTCTCGATCCTCCTGCCCCAGCCTCCTCAGCCACTGGGATTACAGGTGTGCACCACTGCGCCTGGTTCAAATTGTATACTTTAAATATGTGCAGTTCATTTGTAAATTATATGGCAATTTCTTTTAAAAGGCAGTACCACAGCTGGATTTAAATACAGACTCTGTGCTTGCTATCTATATGAAGCAAACCAAATCACCTGGTATCTCAGTCTTAGGATTTTTCATCTGAAAAGAAGCCCTTTCACTGGATTGTCAGGAGGGCTAAGTGATGCTCTTTGCAGAAAGCCCTAAAGACCTTGGCAGGCAACAAGACCATACACAGCAGCAACTGCCTCGTGATTGTTGTGAAACTGTTACTGCCTCATTCCTATGATGGTGCCTGACAAAGTAAGGTACACAGTAGGTGCTCAGACACTAGTCCCCTCCCTACTGGCCATCTGAGTGCACAATTAGGAGGGTCATGAAGAGGCCTCCCTTCCCTGTCCCTTATCTGGCATCACCCCCTGCCCCAACCATGCTGTGTGGTTAATAAGGTCCCACCTCACTGTACCTCCTGGATATCCAAGAGGCAAAACTCAAATCCCAAGGCCACACAGCAGTCTGATCCACAGCTGCCTCTCTGGCTTCCAGCTGGGTCCTGATGCAGGCACACAGGCATAATCATATTCTCTTGCTCAAGAGCACATGACCATCAGTCTGACTTGGCGGGATTTTCTAGAAGTCATCTGGTCCATGCCCCTGCTTCTGAGCCATAACACTCTCAAACTCACAACAGGAAGGGCATCTCGTTCCCTTCTTTTGTATCAGTCACAACCCCTCTTGGTTTGGAGTCTGGCTGCCCAGGGCTCAGAACCCTGGTACTGTTCCGTCTTCCTCCCTGTCCCACTCAAAATACACACAAATGCTTAGCAAGATGATAATAGTGAATTGGGAGTTCCAGCAGCTGGATTTAGCACAGCTGATGTGTCCAGAATACACCCTCCCAAGCCTTACAGGGCACTGGGCCCACAAAGTAAATCCAATAAATGAGTCTTAATTCTGAGCTAATGTTGCCATAAACATGCTTAGTTGCAGAAAAGGGTCTATTTCTGACCCACTCTTCTCTCTGAGCCAGCCCCTCCTCCTAGCCCAAGACCAGCTGCTAAAGCTAAGTGTACAGTCCCAGGAGGCGGCACTGGGCCTCCCCACTATTCACAGCCTCCACCTCTTCCCACAGCCAGTGGCTTCCTAAGAAGAGACCCCCAAATGTCTTTCTCCAGCAACTCCCTTGAGCTTTTCTGACAGAAGGTTTTAATCTTTAAATATATTCTTCACTAGCCAAACAATTTCCTGTGGCAGGAAATTAGGTTTCCTCCCATTGGCTCCAAGTGGGTCCCGTAAAGTGTCCCAAAATGGTGGTGGAGCCACAGCCAAGGACGTGGACATGCCAGAGCACAAGGTTCACAGTAAAGTGGTCAAGAGGAAGGGCTGTGGCCAAATACCACTCCTGTCCCCAGTGCTGGTAACCAGTCACCCACCCCATCTGGGGGACAGGACTAGGGCTCAGAGTCAGGGGTAGAGCATAAAATTTCCAGAAACACATCAAGATCTGTTCAGCACGAACTATGTGCCAGGCACTGTTGCCACATGAGTATACAAAACAGCCACCCAGAGGACCCCATCCTGCCTGCTCAGTTCCCAGAACTGAAGGGGCCCTCTGAGGTCCACACAACACACCCAAGGCAGAACCAGATTCAAACCCAGACCAGTGCTAAGAAATGGGGGAGGGAGGTAGGTGGGATGAAGAGCATCTTCTGTTGTCACATATCACATGACTACCGGGAACCTGACTCCTTGTCGAGCATCAGGTAGTTATTGAACACCTATCGTAGCCCAGGCGTGGTGCCAGTGACTTGAGCCAAATGGGTGATAAAAAATAAAAGTGTCAACACTAGCATCTTTCCAATGAAACCTATTTTAACATACATACACGTTTTCTCTCAATACTAAGCTTTCTGGCCTCTTAAAGAGAACAGCTTTTAGCCAGGCACAACGGTGCACGCCTGTAATCCCAGCAGTTTGGGAGGCTGAGGCAAGAGGATCTCAAGTTCAAAGCCAGCCTGAGCAACTTAGCAAGACCTTGTCTCAAAATAAAAAGGGTTGGGAATGTAGCTCAGTGATAGAGTACCCTTGTCAATCACCAGTACTCCAGAGAGAGAGAGAGAGAGAGAGAGAGAGACACACACACACACACACACACACAGAGACTTCTTTTTTGCCTTGCCTATTGAGCAGTAATAATAGCACCAATGGTAGAGATGACTACCACCATATGCTGGGCACATGATGACTGCAGTAGGCTGAACCAGTCACCCCTCTGCATCCACGCTCTCCTGCCTGTGGCTCTGCTGCTCTTCCTACCAGAGGCTCAGTATGCTTTCCCAGCCTTTGACTTTGGGTTGAGCTACTGACTTGTTTTGCCTAGGGAGCTGTAGCAGCAAGAATAAGCACAATCATTGTTTTAAGCTGCTGCAGTGTTTGTGTGGTTTGTTACACAACACTAGCTGACTAATACACTAACTCCACCATGAGTCTTCCCAATAAACTTGACAATCATCATCTTCACATGCTGATTGAGAAATGGAGCACCTGAGAGGTTAGCCAGCCTTCCTGCAGCCCCAGAAAAAAGGTACAGTGAAGTGTGCCCTTGTAACTCACATGGCCAGCCTGTGTACTTCCAATGGGGCACCCCCATTCCCTGCCCTTGTCTACGCTACCAGGATAAGACTTAACCAGTTCAGAAAGACTGAGTTTTTGTTGATGGAGAACATCTTACTTATCAGCTTTCAGCATTTTGCATAAAATGTGAACTTATCTCAAATACTCATCTAATGTTATTTTTTTTAGGGGGGTGGGTACTGAGGACTGAACCCAGGGGCACTGAGCCACATCCCCAGTCCTTTTTAAATTTACTTTGAGATAGAGTCTCATTAAGTTGCTGAGGCTGGTCTTGAACTTAGATCCTCCTACGTCTGCTTCCCAAGTCACTGAGATTACAGGCATGTGCCACCTGTGCTGGACTTAATGTTAATTTTTTGAAGTGGCCCAAGTAGCATGTTAATTACTCAAAAGCCAAACCTCTGGCATCTATTTTCTCATTTTTTTCTTTTTTGTACCAGGGATTGAACCCAGGGGTGCTTAACCACAGAGCCACATCCCATCCCTAGCCCTTTTTTATATTTTATTTAGAGACAGGATCTCACAAAGTTGCTGAGGCTGGCTTTGAAATACTCCTGCCTCAGCCTCCCGAGCTGCTGGGATTACAGGTGTGTACCACCACGCCTGGCTCCATTTCATCTTGATAAATTCTGTATCTTTACATTTTCCTCCAACATACACTGTTTTAGTGTAAGAAGGAAAGGTTCTTTCCCATCTCGGGTTTGCCAATGAATGCCACGCACGCATGCGCATCTCCCCACATTTCCCAGCTGAACCCTGCTGCAGCTGAGTGCCATCTGGCCCGAGTGTGGACAACTCTCCCTCTTGCCTCTCTCCCTCTGATAATAGGCTTCCCCACTGTCCCTCTGTTCAACCGCAATCAAATCTTTACACTCCGCTTGTCTTGAGTTTTTCATCATATGTGGGTTTTGTTTTTGTTTCTCTTTTTTTTTTTTTTTTTTTTTGTGGCTCAAAATAAAAGCAAGTCTTGAGCAACTTCAATGTTGGGTTAAGTGCTCACTCACCAGACCTTCTAGGAAGGCAGAAAGAATTCTGCTGGTGACATGAATGGCCCCTTGCATTGATTTCACTTGGCTTTTGAGCTACAAGCAGTCCATCCTGAGCTCTCCTCCTGCTGTTCTTGCATATGCCAGGATCAGGGCCTGCCTTAGTTTCTTCCATACAGTGGACAGCCCCAGGACAGCTATTTACTAGGGCAACAAATTTGAAAGCCCTGACAATGCTGCCTGCCCAGACGGGCACCTGATTTGGGGTTCACCAGAATCCATTCCCTCCAGGAAGCAGTCAAATCCAAAGCATCCTTTGTTCCAGGTTGGAAGTTATAGGCTGAGTCAGCTGCAGGTGATAAACCACAGAGGCCCAATGTTCAGAGAACCAAGTGTCCTGGTCAGGTGGTTCTCTGGCTAATTCTATGCTGCCTGAGACTAGTGTAGAGAACTCTGGCACCTGAGGGGACTTGAAGCACATAGTTTAATACCCTCATTTTGTGGTGGAAGAAAGAGACTCTGACTCATTAGGCACCTTGCTCAAGGTCACCCAGCAAAGCAGTGCAGCCAAGGAGGAGGCCTCCTGGCAGATGCAGCCTGTCAAACAGACGAGAGTCCACTTTCCATTTCCTACTCTGCTAAGTGTTGGGCACTAAAATAAGATTTTTTTTCTTTCTTGCACTAAATCTTATATGTGTGTGTGTGTGTGTGTATAATATATTAGTTGTAGATGAACACAATACCTTTATTTTATGTGTGCTGAGGATCAAACCCAGTGCCCCACACATGCGAGGTAAGTGCTCAATCACTGAGCCACAACCCCAGCCCTCTTGTGCAAAATCTTAAGTTGCCTGAAGGCCTCTCTCTTCAGGATAATATATGCTATTATTATCATTGGGTGTTTTTTACTTATTTTTTTGAAAAGGGACTGAGCAATTGGTGACTCTGAGGAAAGAACAGTATAATTCCTCATTCTACAACTGCAAGTTTCTGAGATTTGAAATTATATTAAAATAAAAAGTTATAAACAAAAACAAATCAGAAGGTTGGAGATGTAACACTTACCTAGCATGTGCAAGGTCCTTAGGTCCAACCCAGCACCACAAAAATAGTTAAAATCAGGCCATACACTGAGTATTATTACATCCAGCACTTTGAAAGCTTTTAATTGTTGTTTAAATTCCATTTCCAACATCAGCCTCTTCTTGGTGTCACACAGAAACAATACAGAAAGGTAAGGATTCGGGGCTGGGTTTCATTCTAGGTTCCACCCCATTGGCCATGTGCTCCACCTCTACCCAAGTTTCAAAAGTTTTCTCCGCAGTTCTGTAAGAATGCTAAGCATGTTTTTAAATATTCCAGTTCAGATTGGCCTGTGAGGAGATCCAAACAGGATTTCATAACTCGGTCCCACTCACTGAGGAGCTTCCACCAAAAACAACCCAATTTCCATCTGCACTTGCACATGAACAATAAATATCTAGGACTTTGGTGCTGCCAGTTTGGGGGCAACCAAATAAAATGTCAGGCTGGAAGTGGCTGCACTGCCCTGTGGACAGCAGCTGCTCTCTGCTTCACCCCACCCCACCCTACCCCCACTTCTCTGGAGAAGTGTGCTCAGGTCCTCCCCAAGTGCCCCAGGCAGATTGGCACCCTGAGTGGACACCCCAGAGGTCTGCAGGAGCCTTTGGCCAGACTCCAGGAAAGCAGACCCCAGTAGAGGAAGCCAGGGAAGCCCTTGCCTTGCCCTGGAGGGAACCTGCCTGGAGACACAGGGTCATCTGGCTCAAGGGCTTCCCCCCTCTCCAGGGCCCCAGGCAGCTCAGAGTGTGAGCTCTCTGGTAAAGGAGGAAGCTGATTAACGGAGAAAGTTCAGCTTGACCCTAGTCATCTGTAAAGCACAAGGGCACCGAGAACTTTCCCTCATGGGGCCATGAGTAAGGAGAGGCCCAGTTCTCCAGGCTGGCACTGCTGAGGTCTGGGCCAGACCATTCTTGGTTAGGAGCAGAGGCTTCTGCCCGTGCACTGCAGGGTGTGCAACAGCATCCCGGCTGTCCCCCTGGAATGCCAGCACCCCCACCCAGCTGTGACAGGTGAAAATGTCTCCAGACTTTGCCAGATGCCCTGAGGTCAGGTTTGCTGCACCCCTGCCTAGAGAGCCTGGGGTTAAGGAATCTCTCAGGGGCCCTGGTGGAGGGAAGCAGAGCAGAGGTCCAGGCAGGTATGAGCGCAGGGTGCCTCAGGCTTGTCTCACTGGATACAGGGACTCTGCAAGCTGGGGTGGAGGGGGGATTACTCCCGTTTTACAGAAGAAACATTCACATGGGGTTAGGTGACTTGCCCAAAGTCGCCCAGAAGAGGAAGCCACAGCGGCGGGCCTTGAACCTGGGTGTTACACTCCAAACTCAGTTCTCTAACAACTGCAAAATAGTATGTTGGGATGGGCAGAGGATCCCCTTTGGCTCTGACAAGATAATCATCCCATAACCTAACCCTTCCCCTTGCAAAGGAGGAGGTGACATCCTGGAGGAGGGGTGCAGGTTCTCACTTGAGACCCTTCTAGTTAATAGCTAGACCCACCCCCAAGCACCAAATTGAGGGGGATCGCTCCTTCTCCCATGTTGGCAGGACCACAGAACTTTCAAGTCACCAACAGAGAATGCTGCAAAGATCTGCTCTCTGCTTGCTGCCTGGATGGCTGCCAGGCTGCACAGGACCTTCTGGATGGACATTTTTACTCCTCTGGAAAACTCTGCTGCTCACGTTTACTGGGAGCAGGACTAAGCCCAAAGATGGTTTTTTTTTTTTTCCAGAGATTACCTGTGGGATATTTGGGACCCTCACAACCCTTGGCCACCTTCTGATGGCTTAAGGCAAAAGCATACTTCACCTCAGCTCTAAATACAACCCCCACTCCCAAAGCTGACCTCACCAGCACAGGGAGTCAGAAACGGAGTCACCAAGCCAGCATGTCCAGATACCTCTTCTTGTTCTATTGTGAACTGGGCTCCCTCTTTGCAGCAGAGCTGTTCACATGGCCAACACTTGGAGACTCTGCTTCTAAATTGTGTTTGATAAATGAATTTGTCTGCATTCTCAATTTGAGGGAGAACAAAATAAAATGCCAAGCTGAAGCCCACAGGATGGAAGGATTCTTCCTATGATCGCGTGACACTCCCTTTGGGACAACAGTGAGCATTTAGGGAAAGACATTTATCAGCCTCAAAAGTCTGAGGGAAAGGTAAAAAGAAAAGAGGAAAAGAGGAAGAAGGGGTTTGGGAGACTTAACTTGTACCCTCTTCTCTGAATAGCAGAGAGCAGCCAGGCGGAGAGAAACGCCTATCTCCACCTTCCACTAATGCAGGTCTGAAGCTCGAGAAATATCTTTATATATATATGTATGTGTGTATATATATATATATATATTTTAGTTGTTGATGGATCTTTATTTTATTCATTTATTATTTATATGTGGTGCTGAGGATTGAACCCAGTGCCTCACGCATGCCAGGCAAGTGCTCTACCACTGAGCTACAGCCCCTGCCCTGGAGAAATATCTTTGCTCTCTTAAAAATAATAAGGGCAGGGCACCAGAAAGTCACCTCCCCTGATGATGGCAATTTCTCAAGTCTTATCTGCCAGTGGCCTTCAATATTAGCTCACTTCACAAAACAAACAGTTCTTATTACAGCACTCTTAGTCATTCTGTTTTTCACTTTCTTTCACAAAGCAGGCACCACCGTGAAGGGCTGAGTCTCCTCTCTCTCTTTCTTCCCAGCCCCTGGTCCCAGCCTCCCACCTCCTGCACCAGGTTTGCATGTCTGGCCCCATGAATCACTTCCTGTGGGCAGCCTGCACACTTGGGGGCGGGATTTTCTTTCTTCTTTTTTTCTTCCCTGGAGAAGATTCTCACAGACTTTCAGGGTAAGACAAACGGAACCAGGCAATGATGCTCACTGGCTGCCTTGTTCTAGTAAAGTTTCCAAAAATTTCAGAGAAAATGTCAGACAGGCATTCGTGACTAGGGGAGCTGGGGGGAGGGTGGCGTGTGGAAGAGGTGAAGAGGGCAAATGAGGAGGTTTGGTGTTAATTGCACAGTTTTGCCTTCCTCATGAGTCACTGGCCAAGAAGATAACAGTGTCCCAAGCACTACACCACATGCAAAGCTAAGCTGAGAGTTGGTGACTGGCTGGGGCCAGGGCTCCCTCTGCTGCTATCTCACCACGTTCCTAGCAAAGTCCACGCCACACGGCTAGAAAGGAGGCACCCCACAGCCCGTATCTTGGTCTTCACCACATTTCCCACTCCTTTCCATATTTGCTGTTGTTTTGGTTTTGCAGTACCAAGGATCAGGCCCAAGACCTTGTGCATGCTAAGCAAGCGCTCTACCACTGAGCCGCATCCCCAGCCCTTGTTTCCTACATTTTAAAAAAATGTAGAAGCCTTCAGGCTTCTCCAAACTTCCAGTTCTGCCATGGAGGAGTAAGAGTGGAGGAGCTGGAAGTGAGGGGAGGGAGATGACCATATTTCCAGGGGAAGTTCAGCTGAAGGGCCATGAAGTTAAACAGCTCTCCTGCTTAGGGACAATGGGTCATCAGCAGGCTGCCATGGCAAATGTTCCACAAACACCATCTCATGCTGGACCAAAGCTCTGCAAGCCAACAGAAGCAGTTTCTATCTGATATGATGGTAAAAAAAATGTGTGTTCTGTATATTCCAGGCACTGGTGCCTGGGGACAGTTAAGAAGCCAATTAGCATTCCTTTCTGTCTGAAGGTACAGATGTCCCATTGTACCTAAACAAAAGATTCTAGTTCATTGGGGACAATTTTACCTACAACAGCAAAGAACCCCCATGGCCAGGAAGATGGGAATTCCACATGAACAAGAAAGAGGCCTTCAGACAAGCCACACAGTACAACCTCAGGGTGGCAAGGCCCTCCTGCTTCAGCTGGCCTCATCCTCCGAGAGTTCTCACTAAAAACCAGAGCCTAAAGCAGTCACAGTCAGGAACAAAGGAAGGCTTCTGGGGATGTTCCCTCCCTTGGGGTCCTGGACACTTAGAACTCTTTCCTATACCAGCCTACCCCGTCCCAGCCAAGGCACAGGACACCTGTGGCCCATGGTAGGCAGTACCCTGTTCTATGGCTCTTTCTGTCCCCAATGACCTCCCTCCATCCTTCCTTTCTTGGAGTCCTGCAGTCCCTACTGTACTCTTCATTTAGCACCAAGGCCTAATACAATTAAGGAAAGTTTGTGTCTTGGTGGCCTCCCTGCCTTGCAAGGCCAGAAGCTCCAGGAGGCCAAGGAGACACAACTTAACCCTGGAGGGAGCATGGAGCTGGCAGATCTCATTTGTTCAAAAGTAGGTAATGGCAAGGGAATTATTACCCTATTCATCAGTCACCAGCTAAACTCCACAGTGTCTCAGAAGATGGAGGAAATAAAAACCCCAGGCTGCCCCCCAGCCTTCTGAAGCCCATTGAGAAGTCATGCTGGAAGGAAGGGAGAAAGGAATAAATTGGAACAAATTATGTTATGTGCATATATGACTACACCACAGTGAACCCCACTATTATATACGTATAATTATAATACACTAATAAAAACATTTTAAAAAGTCAATCCTGGTGACAAAGGGACCCACAGACACACATCACGGCTGGAGGCCCAATGCCAGAAATGTTCTTTAAAAAATCAGCCCTCCTTGGGGCATGCCATTAAAAACAGCAGGGCAGCCGGGCGCGGTGGCTCAAGCCTGTAATCTCAGCACTCAGGGAGGCTGAGACAGGAGAATCGCGAGTTCAAAGCCAGCCTCAGCAATGGCGAGGTGCTAAGCAACTCAGTGAGACCCTGTCTCTACATAAAACACAAAATAGGGCTGGGGATGTGGCTCAGTGGTCGAGTGCCCCTGAGTTCAATCCCCAGTACCAAAAAATAAAAAAATAAAAAATAAAAACAGCAGGGCAATGACAGCTGCAGGCGCCAGTTAGTTAGGCTAACGGGGCCAGCAGGTAAGCGCAGGAAGTTAAAGTGCTTTGATGAGGAAGCTCTGCCCATGTCACTTGCCATGCCAGAGAGACCAAGTCATCTGAGGCTAAGGTTGCAGGCAGGCTGTAGATAAAGGGCCTTGCAATAAGTCTGCTCAGCTGCTATTTATCAACTGGAGACTTCTACCAGCATTGGATTCACTGCTGAGAAAGCATGCAGACTATGGGGCCACATCTCGGAGCAGACGAGGAGCCCTAGACCTTTGTCAGGAGACAGTGTTTGTGGTCCCCACTCTGGCCATGCTGCCCACTGACAGGCAAACCTCTAGGCACTGGTCATCTTATCTAAAACTGATGGGTTCATTAGAAAATGAGTCTCCTCACTTCCTAATGCTGTTTACCTGGGAAAGACACTTAAATGTGTCTACGCCCATACTTCCTCGTTCCTTCTTTGTCTGCCAATACTGAGGGGCTCTTGAAAAGCCACCTGGACCATTCCCATCAGCAGAGCCAATAACGACCCAGAATGTGGACTCCCAACAAAAGATCTTTTCTTCTCTACCATATGTGGGATGACAAAGAGAGAGGGTAAGAGGGAAAACTTCAGAGCCTGGACTCTCTCTGCAGGTTAGAAACAAAACACAAACCCCAAACCCAACAGCAATATCAACAAAACAGTGGTGATCAGCTGGCATGTGATGGAAAGGAGTTAAATTGGTACCAAACAACATCCTGGAAAGAAGGCTGCTTCAAGAGGGCCTGCAGAGGCACTGGGCTCAAGGCAGAGGTCACAAAAGGAACAAGGCCTGCACACCTGTGTGGTCGGCATTGGTGGGTCTGACCTGGACATGGGGAGTGAACACAAGTGACCCTGTGGTACTGTCCAGGCTCAGGAACCCCAGGACATTGGGGCTGGGGGACATTTCATCACTATCCTTTTATTCAGAAGGAAACTAGGGCCGAGGAGAGGACAGTGCTTACCTAAGTTTGCTCTGAGTGAACTGCAGTATCATTTTCTTTCCTACTCCAGGAATCCATGATCCCAAAATGATCGAGGACTCCAAATGGGAAACTCAGCTCTTGATGAAACTGCACAAATAAACTAAGACCATGAGAATGGCAGGGGCCCCCATCCAGGGCAGGGAGACCAGGGCATTGCCCACCCTCCACACACCCAGCTATGGGGCAGGACCACTGTCAAGAGAGCCCAACTGTCCAGCCTAGGCCCAGAGGGCAGAACCCCACACGCACCTGGGCCTGAGTCCTCTGGTGACAGTGGAGGGGAATGTTAAACACAATGACAACTGTGAGCCATCACTGAATTCTCCAGCAGGTTCCTGGACAAGGCAGAGGGAGGGCCTGATACCCTCCTGGCTGGCAGGGAGGGAGGCTCTGCTGGGGCTGCCCTCCTCTTACCCCACCCAGGCCCTCCCAACTTGGCCAGGTAGCCGTGTAGTACATCAGGTGGGATCCAGCCCCTAAGTCACCCCAGCCAGGGGTTACCTGGCTATTCTATTGTGTGTGCCAGGCAGGAGGAGCAGAGTTTGAGTAGGATCCCCTCATCTCCAAGCACCAGACTTGATGCCCACACTCCTTAAGAAGTCTGAACCCTACAAGGTGGCCACTGGCTCTTCCTGTAGAAGGTCCTGCTCAACGTCCCCCAACCCTTCAGAGCATTAGCTATTTAAAAGGAGATGTCCACAATGAAAATACAAAAACATGGACAGTGGTCAGGCCTGACTTGAGCTTCCATCTAAGTGTCTGAGGGAAAGACGCCCCCATCCCAAACAACCCCTCCTAAGTCTGTGCTGACTCCCCCTAGTGCTGGGGAACAGTCCCCGTCAGCCCCTTGCTCCCCACTCCAGGCCTCACTTCCACTGACCAGTTAGTGGCCCTGTCCACTCACTCTGGGCCCGAATGTGGCCCAGAGACCAGGATTTGACCATGTGTGGGACAAGACACACTCTGCAGGGGAGTACTTCATCAGCCTGGCTGTTTTTATTGAGGGCCTAATATAGCAAGGCACATGGTAGGTGCTTCTGTCTTTCTTACTTCCTCTGAAAGTGATCAGACTGCAGACCCATCCTGGAACCATTTAAAAATCATCATACCTACCAGGTATGGTGGTGCATGCCTATAATCCTAGGGGCACAGGAGGCTGAGGCAGGAGGATTGTGAGTTCAAAGCCAGCCTCAGCAACTTAGCAAGGCCCTAAGCAACTCAGAGAGACCCTGTCTCTAAATAAAATACAACAAAGGGCTAGGGATGTGGCTTAGTGGTCGGGTGCCCCTGAGTTCAATCCTCAGTCCCCTCTCCCCGCAAAAAAGAATTTAAGAATCTGTGTGCAAAAAGAGCAAGGCCACGGGAATCCCACAGTCCATGCCCATCTGGCTCAATTTTTGTTCACAGGCTCTTTTCAGAACTACCTTTTCCCACCTCACCTTCACCAGTTGCTTTCTATGAGCAAGTTCTGTGATGAGCACTCTATATTTATTTGCTTTATTAGTGCATTACAATTGTACTTAATACTTGTGTTCATTTTGACATAATCATATATGCATGGAATTCAATATACACCACTTCAGTCCCTGGTTCCCTGTGCTTTCCCTCTCTTCCCTCTCCCTATTCTTCCTCTGCTCTATGGGTCTACCTTCCACTCATTTATTTTTTAATTGGTGCTTAAAGGTGGAATTCACTGTGGCATATTTATACATGCACATAGTATAATTTTTTTTCTTTCCCTATCCCATCCCTCTTTCCTCCCCCCTCAATCTCCTTTTATCTTCCCTACATCTTTATGATATTCGATGTCCTCCCCTTCTCTCCACCTCCCTTTACTTTGCTGTAGCTACTGCATATGAGAAAACATTTGATCCTTGATTTTCTGAGTCTGGCTTATTTCACTTAGCATGATGTTCTCCAGTTCCATCCATATACCAGCAAATGCCATAATATGATTCTTCTTTATGGCTGAGTAAGACTCCATTATGTAGATATACCACATTTTCTTCACCAAGTCATCTCTTGATAGACACCAAGGCTAGTTCCATAAGTTGGGTATTATGAATTAAGCTGCTATAAACATTGATGTGGCTGTATCACTATAGTATGCTGATTTTAGATCTTTGGATTATGTACTGAGGAGTGGGATAGCTGGGTCATATGGTGATTCTATTCCTAGTTTTTTGAGGTATCTCCATACTGTTTTCCAGAGTGCTTGTATTAATTTGCTATCCCACTAACAATGTAGGAATGGGCCTTTTCTCTGACATCCTTGCCTGTGCTGAGTACTTTATTTTTTCAATTTTTTTTTAGTTGTACGTGGATACAATGATAATTTATTTTTTTATGTGGTGCTAAGAAATGAATCCAGTGCCTCACACATGCTAGGCAAGTGCTCTACCACTGAGCCCAGCCCTGTGCTGAGCACTTTAAATAAGTGAATTTAAAGATAAATTTAATCCCTGGAACAAGGGCTACATTTTCCAAAAGAAGACTATGAAGTTCAGAGACTAACTATATTCCAGGAGATCACACAGCAAGCAGGGGGCAGAGCTAAACTCTGGACGCCAAACCCAAAAGCCCAGTGCTTCCCACCGAGTGATGCTGCTGGCCCGCCTGCCCCACCGCCTTCAGCAGACATGGAAAGGGCAGGAAAGAAGCTGGGCAACCTTAGCAGATACCCCCTCTCCTGCGCCAGTTTCCTCACAGGTAAAAGGGGGCTGTTGGGAAAGACCATCAAGGGGCTCATGTGAGGCTGTACTTGAAGGCTGTTCACCAGCTGAGTGTCGGGCACGGATGTGAGGACTGCCTTCTGACCTTTCGTCATGTGCCACAAAATACTGCCTGATGACACCACTGGGCAGCCACTCCTAGTTTTTAAGGTTATTCCTGCAGCAAGCTGGTGCAAGGTCAGGACACTGGGAGATGTGAGAACATTCTAGAAACATCATCTGGGGACAATTTATTTTTATTATCATAATATTGTTAATGGTACAAGCATCTGTGTGCACAGAGCTGAGAAAGCAAAGATTTCCTTCCCAAGCCTACCAAGTCTTGCCAAGCCTTCTTGAAATTCCCATCCTCAGAAACTGGACATGAAGGTCAGCAGCACAGCCCGAGCCCCAAAGTCCCAGTTCTGCTGTTAGTAACTACGTGAGAGTTATTCCTGCTCCCTGAGCCTCAGCGTCCTCATCTTTAAAATGGGCTGGAAAACCAGGTATCACTGAGGGCCTTTCTCTGATGAACTATGACACTTAATCCAAGGCTTGCTGTTTTTTCTCACACAAAGGAGACTTTTCAGTGGAATACCAGTGAATAACAGTAAGGGAGCACCTTTCCAACCCCCCAGCAACCCCATAGAAAATTCCCCCAGAGGCTGGGATTGTAGCTCAGCAGTAAAGCACTTGCCTCGCATGCGTGAGGCCCTGGGTTCAATCCTTAGCACCACATACAAAGCAATTAAATAAAGACATTGTGTCCATCTACAACTAAAAAAATATTAAAAAAAAAATTCTCCCAGCTTCTGGCTTTGTGAGGAGAACCCAGAGACTCAGGGTGCACACCTGACCACTAAAGGACAGAAGGCTGGGAGATGCCAATTTGCTGGAACATTCTGCAGAATCAGAAACCAGCGCCAGGCTGTGAGCAGAGGCAGAAAGCAAGACCTCAGTGACTCTGCGAAGATGGCACAGTAATAGGTCTAAGGCCTGAATGCAGGCAAGCTGTGGCGTCACTATGAAACCACTGCCAGAGCCTCATAAGCCTCACTGACTGGGACATAAACTCCTACTGTGCCCTGCAGGTGCCACCAAGCCTGGCCCTCAGTAGACAGTAGACACCAAACATACTCACTGACTTAAGTAAGTATAAATCTGGAGTCAAAAACTGTTAGACAAATATTTGCTCTTTTGAAGTATATTTTAAAAAAAAACCTCCTCCATAAGAAACTTGTTCAAATGGAAATAAAACAAGCCAAAAAAAAAAAAAAAAAAAAGCCCACAAAGCTCTTCAATTGAAAATAAAATGAGCCAGATGCAGCGGTACACACCTGTAATCTGAGCAGCTTGAGAGGCTGAGGCAGGAGAATGTCAAGTTCAAAGCCAGCCTCAGCAAAAATAAGGCTCTCAGCAACTCAGTGAGACCCTGTCTTTAAATAAAACACAAAATAGGGCTGGGGACGTGGCTCAGTGGTTGAGTACCCCCGAGTTCAATCCCTGGTACCGCCTCCAAAAATGAAAAGAAAATGAAAAAAAACTCTTTAAGGCCAACACTCCTTCTTTTATATCCATATAATGAAATATTACTTAGCCATAAAAAGCAACTCACTAGCGGTGGCTCAAGCCTGTAATCCCAGCACTTAGGGAGGCTGACACAGGAGAATCGCGAGTTCAAAGCCAGCCTCAGCAATGGCGAGGCGCTAAGCAACTCAGTGAGACCCTGTCTCTACATAAAACACAAAATAGGGCTGGGGATGTGGCTCAGTGGTCGAGTACCCCTGAGTTCAATCTCCAGTACCAAAAAAAAAAAGCAACTCACTTTTGAAACATGTCAAAAAAGTGGGTGAATCTGAAAATTAGACTAGGTGAAAGAAACCTAAAAAAAGAATATGTATTGTATGATTTCATTTATATGAAATTTTAGGAAATTCAAACTAATGTTTAGTGACAGAAAGCAGATCAGTGGTGGCTTGTGGCGGGGGAGGGGGTTGGCGGGGAAGGAAAGTCAAATTATAAGAGGCACAAGGAAACTTTTGAGAGTGACGAACAAAATGTCAAACCCACCACACTGTGCACTTGAGATGTGTGCAGTGGACCTCAAGGTGAATTTTTTTTCTCAATCTCTAGGACTCTGTCGAGAAGGCTATCATCCATTAAAAGTCTGATTTTTAAAATGCAACAAAGCAGTCACAGGGCCCAGGTACACACAGCTCCAATACACATGGTCATAGGTGCCCTCCTTTCCCCACTGCATGACAAACTCTGCAAAGAGCCAACGTGGAAACATCGATGACCAGCAGTAAGATGTGCTAAAAAAGTGAGAGACGCTGAAGATTTCACTGGAAAAAGAGTTACGGCCCGTCTGCTACATTATTATCTTACTCAGTTCTGCATGCAAAGAGGCACACAGACCCATGACTTGATGGTTTGAAAGTACCACTGTGCTGACACTGCTCATAACAACTGTTTCATCAAGGAAAACTCTGAGAGGGGGCCCAGACTTCAAATTGGCATTTGGAAAACCAACTGCCCAAAGGATGCCAGCCCCTTCTGCTGTGGTCCCAGGGTGGGGACAGAGGCCTGGCTGTCCAGCAAGGATGTCTGGCCTGGCCAGGAATGGTCCATCCATCCAGCAAAGGGATATGCCAGAGGAAACAAGGAGCATATTCAAATGCAGGAGTGACCACTGGGTATGTGGATGCAGAGTCGTGTCCCACCCACAGGTTCAAGTCCCTATGTTCCAGATCTGGTAGCCCACAGAACCTCTTTCATGATACATGAGTCTACTTAGTGATATTTTTGCTCCTGTAAATGCTGAGGTTGTTAAAGCTCCACTACTATTTAACACCACGGTCCTCGATAGTCTTTTTTTTGGGGGGGTACCAGGGATTGAACTCAGAAGCACTTGAACACTGAGCCACTTCCCCAGCCCTATTTTATGTTTTATGTAGAGACAGGGTCTCACTGAGTTGCTTAGCGCCTCGCTGTTGCTGAGGCTGGCTTTGAACTCCTGTCTCAGCCTCCCAAAGTGCTGGGATTACAGGCATGCGCCACTGCACCCGGCCCCAACAGTCTTAAAGCAGCCAGTAGCCTCTGCAGCCACTCGGCCTCCAGACCCTGGTGGCTGGCCTCTCACTCCAAAACAAGCCAGAGGCCAATTCTCTGTCCATCAAGATCTGGGGTGGGGTGCAGATGAGGGGACGTCATTTGGAAGCCTTTTACTTAGGACACTGAGCGGGAAAAAGTACTCAACACACTTAAGACAGACACTGGGGGAAACAAAAGCCAGAGGCAGCATTAACAAGGTGAAGAATAGTGTCAGCCACCCTCATAGAAATTCTTTCAAACCTGTTAGTGACTTGTCCTCAGAAGTTTTGCAGACAGACCCAACAGTTCATCACCCATGTAACCCTGGGGTCAAGTGTTTCTAGCATCATTTCGCACAAACCACAGAGGCTAAATATTCACGGATGAAGAAGCAGTCCTACTTTGGATAAGTGTGCAGGGGAGAAATCCAGCTATTAAACATTCAAACATGGACAGCTCCAGGCCCTGGTTCCTCATCGCCTAGCTGTGTGGCCTTGAAAAAGTCACTTACGCTCTCTGAGCCTTAGCTGCCTCACACAACCCTATGAGGTAGGTACTACTGTCCCCAACTTAAAATTTGTGGAGGAGGAGAATGGAAAACAGCAATGACATTTCACAGCTTCAGCTCCCAATGCCACCCATCTGGTTGCCAGGTGAAAGGAGTCAGCCTCTAGAGCTCAGCCTAGCTTCTCTAGGACACTTGACCCCAAGGGGAACAGCTAGAGTTCACACAAGCCAGTAGCTGCTGGGAGCCCATTGGAAATGAACAATGAGCCAGAGAGGGCTTAAAGCCTGGGAATCTAAGGGGTCTGCAGGAGGGAGCCTCAAGGCGGCCAATATTCTGGATAATGAAGAACCAACTGTGAGGTCATCCAGCCAACATCCACAGGATGCAGGTATGGTGACAAAGTCCGCCACACGGGCTGCTGAGTGCAGTCTGCTTCTGCCCCTCAGACAAACTTTGGGGAGCTCACAGGACTAGTAAGGGTGGCTGTGCCTGCCCACTCTGTCTAGCTTCCTCAGGTGAGGGCTCTCTCATCCCGGGGACTCCTGTAGTCCCACCGATATCCAAGGAACATTTCAAGGGCTGAGAACTAGAATCCTGGTCCTCCCTTCCACTACTCCCTCCCAGATTCCTCCTGCCACATCCATCCTGGCTACAGTCCCAGAGGAGAACCCTGACGGTGCGTGACACAGTCTGCTGGCCTGAGCAGGACGCAGCTCATCCCGAAACGCCGGGCAGGAAGCAGAGTAATAGAGAAGGTGCTCTGAACATCACAGATGCCCAATAAATATTTATCGTGCAAATGAGTGATCCACGGACGCCAAGTCAAGCTCCTCCTTCCTCTTCCCCACCTCACTGTGGTGGTCAACCCAGGGAACTTCCGGAAAATACTTCCCGCTGCCGGAATCGGGACTCACAGAAGACAGCCATCAATTAATTAGTCTGGGATAGAGGTCGAAAACAGGCAGCAGCCCACAGATGTTGTGTTTGGCCTGCAAAGTGTTTTTTAAATTTTCTAATTAGTTGCCAACTTTTAGAAGCTGGGAAATTTCATATGTGAAGCTACATTTTTTTGGCTTCTCTTGAGAAAAACTCAGAAGATCTAGCAACACTCGGCCACCAGCTGATGCTGAGCTGCCAATGCCCCTTTAGATTGGAAATGGACCCCAAGTCTCATGCCATTTCGGGTACTGGGCCCCACTTCCTGCGCACGGCCTGTCCCTGAAAGCACTTCAGCTTACTTCCAAAGCACGGGCAACATTGCTTATAGCACAAATTGGAAGGGCTGGGAGCAGGGGCTCAGTGGTGGAACACTTGCCTAGCATGCAAGAGGCCCTGTTTCCATCCCCAACGTTGCAGGGGAAAAAAAAAATATCTAAAAAAGGAATCCCAGACTGGCCTCAATAGGGCAGCCATAGGCCCTGGCTGATTTGGGCACCTACAGCAGCACTTATCCTCGTGTGATCAGCGGCCGCATCCCTTTGTACTCTCAAAGTCGCATTTGGGTAATAAATTGCACGACTACTCTGTGCTAGACACACCTGGCTCGTTCCAGGGATTCTGTACCCTGAGCTCTCTGAAGGTCTTTGACCTCTCTGGTGGAGTTCATCCCACAAAGATGAGGGCCTCCACACACCTGCAGGCTCCAACTCCACAGCCTGAGCAGCTGATGGCTCTCCATCCTGTAGCAGTGGCCAGGGACGGGGAGGGATGGTAGGACTACACGGTGCAGTTGGGGTCAGCAGAGGTAAAGAGGGGAAGGGGGAAGGGAGAGGGAAGGAGAGAGCAAGGAACCAGAGTTTCCAATCAACTTGGCCTCCTGGGTGTCACTTCTCCTGCCTGGAGCCAGAGAGCCAAGCTCCCCACCCAGCCCCACTCTCAGCGAGGACTCTGAAAGACAGAGGATAGTGGTTTTTTTTATAGTGAGACAAGCCACCCATCTGTCCTTATTGTCTCTTTCAGAACCCTCTGTCCTCTTGGATCAACACATTCCCTTATGAAGCACAGTTCCACCCACGCCTGCCCCATGCCTAGTGACCGGTAGACATACCAACCTTGAACTGACTGAAGTGGGTCATAGTTATATCAACATTCCCCAGGGCCTTTTACCATAGCCAGAGTCCTGCCTGGCTTTAGAGGGGACACTTGAGAAGGCACAGAAGGGGACACAGGCAACATGAGCTGCTTTTCATACCAAACACAAGCACCCATCCAGCACAAGGGTCCCCACAAGGGACCACCAAGGCTGCTGCATTCTGAATAGTTCCTGAAGTGCCTTAATTCCAGCCTGGGCCAGCAGGGAAGTCTGCTATTTACCCTTCAAGTCAAAGCATTCCCAACTTCTAAAGGGTTAAAGGCCAGCGAGGGAATAATTTCACTGAAGGGGAAGGGCAGTAAATGTTCCCCTCCCCTTACTAAAAATTCAGGCAAAGCAAACTGTGGGGAAAAGAAGGAAATGAAGTATCACTGTCTTGACATTTTATCAGAAAACCTGATGTAACTGGATATCAGAGGGCAGCTGACATTTAACTTCTTCGCCTAATGTGAACACAAAGAAGAAATCTGGTTCTTAATATCCTTAAGATCCATGTGACTTAAGTCTCTAACCCTCTTCTCTAAGGCAAGAGTATCACATAGGACTTATGGCAGCAGGCAGGGTTTTTAAGTTTCCTTTGGTAGCAGCCTCAGATCCGCTCAAGCTCATTTAATTGGGCAACAGAGAGCTCACACAGGGCACAATCTGTGTCCAAGGAAGTTTCCGGCACTTTCCGCCTCTCGAAGGTGATTTTGTCAACAGGCAGAGAAAAGGGCATCAGCTTTGAAGTAAGCTGGGAAGCAGCTGCAGTAACTTCATCACTGATCAAATTCCACAAAAAGGGTAAAGAGAAAACACATTTTAAAATTATATTTTGCACCCTCCCAGATCAAGTCAACCAGCAGCCTTGGGTCTGCTGAGCTCCCAGGCTGGGGTCTACTCCCCTCAGAGGAGGGGAGGAGCCTGAGGGTCTTGAATTCCTAGCTGGGCTTCCTCAGGAGCTGCTTCCATGGAGCAAGGCAATCAGAAATTATGATGCCTGATATGACTTATACATACAAGCAGCCATCTGAAGACAGTCATGGGCTGACAGAAGGAGATAGGGAGAAATCAAAGGAAGAGCAGAAGGCACAGAGCCACAGAGGAGCAGCCCAGCTGCCCAGAGAGGCTGAGCTGGGGCTGGTGCTCCTTCCAGCTGAGCCAGGCGTTTACGTTATTCAGCTGGCCCTGGGAAGCACTGAGCTGAGGGACAAAGCAGCTCCCCTCGCCACAGGCTCTGTCCCTGGCTTGCAGACCCTCCTACACTGAGCCACTGTACCAGCAGGCTGGACTCTCAGGGTGCAGAGTCCCAGGAGCTAGAAAAGAGGCTGGAAGCCTCTGCCTTGCCCTTGTAGGGTTTCCTATAGGAACAAAGCTTCCTGTTATCCCAAGAGTCTACACTCTACCCAGGGAAAGATAAATCTGGAAGAACTTTCATGGCCCTCTGGTCAGCAACCATGAGGACCAGTGGAGTGACCAGACAAAGAGTATAAGGGGCTTCTAACTTCCAATCCACTGTGTTTCCCCATGTACCAGCCTGGAGCTGCACCCAGTCAGGGATTTTGCCCAGAGTGCAGAGACTAAGTGTGCACTGGAAGGTCACCAGGAAGGAGGTCACTGGGAGGACCTGTGGATAAAGACAAGTCAACACTACAGAGGAGAAAGCAGGCCTGTGTGCCTGCCAGGAGGAAAGTCCTGAACACCCAGGGTTCTGGAGACCTCCAAAGGGACAACAGTCCTGTGTAAGCTTGCTCCAAACTTTTTGAGAAAGAAGCAAGGGCTTTAGAACTGCCACCCTGACCCCACAGGCAGCTGACCAGATTACCAGGAAGAGTCGGTTTGAGAGAAATTAACAGCTCCAAACAAAACTGGTAATGGCTCAAATTACACTTCTTAAACATTTGTTGAAAATGAAAACCAGACTAAAGTAGCACAATTGTTGGCAACATTAAAAAACTGAAAAATAGACCCAGGAAAAAATAAACTTCATAGAAACAAAAATTAAAAACAAAATAAATCTAAAAGCAGCTAAAACTGCTGTCAGTGTAAGTTCAACTAAAAAAAAAAAAAAAAAAATCAATGAACGAATCCAGTAACTCAGAGAGATGCAGACTTTACCCAGGGAAATTAGACTTGGTGGAAACAGTAGCACAAAAGAAAATTCCAGAATGGCAGAAGCTAAAATCAGTACCAACAAGCAAGCAAGCAAGCAAACCAAAGAAAGCCAAATTTTATGGTAAAATACATACAGAAAAGAAGTGATCCTAATGAGACTAATTTCTGTTTTAAGAAAGAAAGAGCTGCAGCACAGTTTGGCACCATGGCTGAGGTATGAAACTGGCTAGCAAGGTCCCTATCATCAAGGTGGAGTGCAGACTCAGGGACCTGAGTAAGAATGCCTACAGGTGGAAAGAATAAAATGAAAGATGCCCTACACTTTTTTCAGAAAAGTGATCAAAAGTCAACTAAGGCAAACCCTCAAAAGCAGCTCAGTCTCTCTTGTACATCCTAGCTTCCGGGGAGAAGGAGCAGACTCCTCTGCTGGCATCTGTCACCATCCCCAGGTCAGGTCAGGGCCCCACCTGAGAAGCAGCCTTGCTAGGAAGACCCCCAAGAAGGCAGCCTCATGTCCCATTCCTGCCCTTGGGTGGATGACTGTCCCTACCCATCTCAGGGACTCTTGTCCCACTGCAAGTCGGGGGTGGACACCCAGGCTTAGGCCCTCCCTGCTAGGAAACCCAGGAGCCACGGTGCCAGACACACCTGGAGGAGCCCAGGACCCTCATCTTCCACCCTTGGAGGAAGGGAGGAAATATCCTGTGTGGAGGTCTAGGTTAGAGGAGGCAATGAGCAATTTTAACTTGTACCTTTCTGTTCTAAATACTCTATCATAAGCCTGTATTGTATTTGTGATTGGCGAAAGCAGGGGAATGTTAAAGAAAAAAGCCAGACCTGCTCTAAGAATAATGGTCTCTGGGATGTATTTACTCACATGAAAGGTCCAGATGACCCTGGGAGCTCAAGATGGCACAGTCTCAAATTTATCTGCAGTTATGTGAGGGGAGGGGTCTATCAGGTTTTAGGTAGAAGGCAACGGATTTCCAACTGGAAGTTCACAGGTGGGTCCTGGACATTTGGGCTGCTTCTTCCAACAGCTATTTGGAGATTCCCATGGGGTGATGTGGCTTTACAGAGAGTAGCATACAAGAGCCCGGCAGGGGTGGACACAGACCCATTTCAAGAGAGTGAAAACCTATTAGAAGAGAGGAAGAAGAATGGGAGGGACAGGGTGACGAGAGGCCTTCGGAGAATATTCATTTTCAGTAAAGAAATAGATGTTACAAATACCTAAAGTAAATATGCAAAAACACTAAGTCTTGTTAAGTCTGGTAGAAGGGATATAGTAAGTCACCATCTGCCTGTTCCTTGAATGTTTCAAATTTTTATACTTCAATAAACACACGCATGCACACCAACAGGCCAAGGCGGGAATCACTCTGGCATCTCAGAGAGGAACTCGCGAAGGGACAGTGGAGAAAATCAAAATTCCAAGTGCTGTGGTATGGAAACACTTAGGAAATTCTTGGCCCACGAGTATATATACAGTGATGTGTTAATGTGTCTCCATCTTCCAAAATTTTTGTTATTATAGAGAAAAAGGCTTTCTTTTTTTAAAATAAATAAGTAAAAGGGAAAACAAAAACTATTTAGATGGGGTCTACTCAGTACCCAGCACTGCCAGAAGTCTCAGGTGTCAGCTCTGCTTGTCCAAACAATGAGGCAGGGTCTCATGACCCCTTCCCCTTTCCCAGAAGAGCACATGAGCTTACACAGCCAGGGGACCTCCAGAGGCAGGCTGGAGTCCTGGCACAGGCAGGGGGCTGGGCAGGAAGAGGATTCACGGGGTCAATCTCTCCCACCGTTGGTGAGGGTCACTCTTTCCCTCACAAAACCCCCTTCTGCCTCTCCTCGTGCCAGAGCCCGGATTGCTGACTCCTGGCAGAGACAAGGAACCTTCCCAAACAAAGCCATTCTCTGCCATCTCCTACAGCTCTGCAGCCAGGTCAGCTCAGTCCCCAGCACCTGCCCAGCTTCCACAAGTCCCCAGTGGCCATTCCTGTCCCTCACATCCTAGGACAGAACCACAGGGGCATACCCCTCCCCACAAGACACCAGCAGGTTCCAGAGCGCAGCTGGCTTCAGGTCCAATCCACCTCCACCTCTCGCCAGCCCCGAACACATCCCTCTTTAAGCCTGTGCCTAATCTGCTGGAGAGAGCTGGCAGCACACCCAGCTCTCGGCAGGGCTAGGCACAGTGCCCCTTCTCCATTATCCTGGGTGGGATGGTCCTTAACTCCACATAAACACAGTTCTCAAGACCTGACTTCAGGTTCTTTGTGAACAATGGCCTTGCCCTTAATTAGTTCACCCCCGCCACAGACAGGACCTTGTATCAGAGAGGGAGGAAAGAAGGCCTGAGGGGCTGGGCTGTGGTGGAGCTCACCAGGAAAGGGAGTTGGAGAACCTGAAGGTAGGACCACTCTGCGCCCTTTAAGACATCTGCTAGGAAGGGCAGCCAGAAGCAAGGGTTGAGTGCCCAGCAGGTGCTCTCAGCGCTGCAGGGGAAAGGGCCTCACAGGGCTCCAACGGGTCAGGGAACAGCACCTCAAAGGCCCTGGTAGAAACCACAGCATCTAAACACAGGCTTGCATGCATTGCTACCTGACCCAGGTCAGTTTCCTTCACAGAACAGCAGATTCCCACGTGCCATGACAGGACCTGGCTTTGCGGGGAGGTAGAGGACAGTGTTGGAAATAACCAGGCTACTTAAAGGAAGAAACCACTGCTTTCTCCCTGAAGCCAGTGAGATGCTTGGCCGGCATCAGCAGGTCTGAAACAAGATCGGGGAAGATGGCAGGCAGCTGACAAGACCATTCCATTTCTTCTGCTCCAATGAGGAGCACTTTTAGACGTGAGCATTTAGAATCTACCTGGCATATCTCACATGCTAAACATGAAAGGCACAAGCACCCTAGAGGAAGTGTGGGTTCTGGTCTGTTCTGACCTTATTGGCTGGGTTACTTTGGGCAAGTTGCTAACCCTCCCTGATTTTTCTCAGTGGCCTCATTCAGAAAATGAAAAGGTTAGATCATTCCAAAGGCCGCTGACAGTTTTCAAAGCATTGGAAAAGTGTTCTCTTCTGGGGAATAGTTGAGTCTTACTCTCCCAAAGTCACAGACTTGAGTGAAAACCCAAGAAACTTTTGGGGCTCCTCCCCGCATCTGGAAGTTTGGTGTGCAGATCCCTAAAAGGTCCTCTCAACCCTTTCCTAATTTGTAGTTAATTACAAGGAACTGCACTTACATTCATTTTTGGGTTTGCAAATGGAAAATACTAATGACTTCGTAAATTAATTTCAGATTTGGCTCCATAGTTTCTGGCAATAAGATCAGACTGTTTTCCTTTTCATCGTTTCTAGAGGCAAATAGAAACATCCCACCCCCAAAAAATGCATTAAAAATTCCAATTAAGTTTTTCTGGGGGGAAAAAAATAACCCAGCAATATAATATTGGCATCTGGGGCAAACTTCAGTTCCAGTGAGGAGATCAACTACAAGCTGGAAAGTGCTCCAATGGATGGAAAGGGACGTGGTTTTCCTCTGGCAAGAAGAGAGCAGAGTCCAGGAGGGCTTCTCTCTTTCTACCAGCAGTTCAGCAGATGTCACTGAGTTCACCCTTCCATAAAGCCAAACTGTCACAGCACCCCGCCTGGAGGAGAGGCACACACCCCACACAGGGAGCAGGGTGGGGTCAAGAATCGGGTGTCAGTCTTGGCCTTTGGGCAGGGCTCCCACATCCCCCTGGGTGTGACTATGGGATGGGCCAAAACCAAGCTGGACAGGCATTTAAAGGAGAGTGACAGGATGGTCAGGAGAGAGACAGACCCGGGAGCTGAGGATGCTCTGCCAGGAGGAAAGCAACCTGGGCAGGCAGGACAGACTGTCCCACAAGACGTGAAGCTCAATGATGAGCTGTTCAAGGGCAGAGAAGCTACAGACAGACTGATCTCTGCTCAACCCAAAAAAGAGCTTATTAGACGGAGAGAAAATTCAGATTCCTGGTTTTCAGCATGGTTAAACATGCTGCATTACTCAATTCCTATAACAATTCTACAAGGGCAACAACTCAAACCTATTCCTCCTCAATATGGAAACCGGGCTCAGAGTTTTGTGTCACGTGGCACATGGCTCAAAAATTCAGGTGCAGAGACCCAACTTGGACCTTCTGCCCAGGACTCTTGCCTGCACAGTTCCTCTCACTTCAGAGCCTTGGAGTCCGTCTCTCAAATCAGAGGGATGAGTTTGAAAATCCTGCACTCTGGCCCCACTGCCCCTCCAGGAAGCACCAGCCAGTCCATCCTGGCCCAGCTTCCACCTCTCCTATGGGAGGGGCACGCAGGCCCCCTGTCGTGTGAACATTTCTTGATTTTCCATCAATTTTCCATTAGCTCCATGTCACTACAACACAGGACCTCTCAGTGGGCATCAGTTTGCAGGGGGCTCTCTGCAGGTCTGCTTAGGCCGTTCGTTCCATGGGAGATGACCACTCAAGGGTCCTGCCAGCCTACAAGGACCACACCCAGCTAGCCCTGCATAACGAGGGAAGAGGAGCAGACTGAAAGAACAGAGATGCACGACTGGGACCTACACAGGCTCAATCTCACTGTCCTGCCAATGCAACACTCGTAGGCAGGTGGGGTCCTGAAAAACATTGTCTCCCAGGCAGGAAGAGTTCTGAAAGGGCAGTGGACTAGCCATCCCTTCCCTCCATTTTACACCTGGTAAAATGAAAACCAGACAAGGCCTCACAAGAGGCTACCCGCAAGCTTTGTTTCAAGACCAGTCCTTGCCCCCATCACAGAGGCGAGGCAGAGTGACTAAGTCAGGGCTCTGAAGTGATAGGTGGGATGTTACCCATCCCCGAGCATCAGTTTCCTCCTCTTTACAATGGGACTGTGAGGAATCCCTAACGTAGACTGTGACCAGCAGCACCCCGCACAGCAGCTGGCACGCAACAGTGCCAGCCACTATCAACATCCAGGAGCACTAAGATCACTCTTAAAAATGTAACAGAACAGATACATTGAAAATAAAAATCCAAGACTGCTGCTCAATGCCTGGCAAACAGGAAGCTCTATGACAATCTGCGGGCTGATGGCCACACAGAGAGATGGACAAGTGAGTCAAAAAAACCCAAAAACTTAGTTCTGACGTCCCATGTCTTCCAGTCAGCAGGCACCTGACCTCTTGCCAAGGACCGCCACTCCCTGCACTATAAAATAATGAAAAATGGCAAGCACTTCAGAGAGGCTATGAGCTCAAAGCAAGTGAAGGCCACATTATGCAGGACACAGTGACAGCCCGTCACTCCTTGCTCAAGCACGTATATAATCAGTACATGCTGAGTGAGCAGGTGATTGAGTGGCTGCAGAGTGTTTGCATGCACTCCACAGCTTGCTCAATCCCAGCCTCTCCACATTCTTGGGGGTTCCCCAAGCAGAAAGTCCCACCTGCCTGGAGCCTCACAAAGTACTCAGCATTCCCAGCTGGGAGGGGGAGAACAGCCCAGCTCTCCATCCTCTGCAATTGCTGACGACCCCACCCCACCTCCTAGCAACCACTGATCCAGCCCCACAAAAGGCTTTAAGTCTCTGCCTCGCAGGCAGAACCCATACTTGGATGGAATGCTTTTACAAGCTCACTGCCCCAACCACAGCAAAGACGGCCCTTCTGAACTGATGTCCCAAAGTCATTGCTGATCAGGCTGCTCAGCGCACAAGGCCCCTCCTGTGCCCTGGCCCTTTTTCTGATTAGTTGGCCCAAGTTGCCGTTGGGCAAATTCTCTTGCTGTGTGTAAGGGAAGGAAGCGAGGTGAACAGAAGGCACTTGGCTCTGGAGTCAGCAGGCCCTCATCCAGAGTCCAACTCCATCTCTGACTGTGGCCTTGGGTAAGTTGCTGGGCTTCTCTGAACCTCTGTTTCGCTCATCTGTAAAATGCCCATAGTATCCATTCATTCCATAGGCTGCTGGGAAAATAACAAAAGTGGCATGTCTAGCATGGCACCTGGGACACAGCAGACACCCAACAAATCGACGTTTCCTTCTTCCTTAGCAGAAAGAAGACTAAGCTCAGCCCTGCTCTGCTCTTTGCTTGCAGTGTAACTGATGCAAGTCCCAGCCTCTGGGAGCTCAAGTATTTCTCTCAAAAGGCAGATGATGTCGGCTGACCTACGAAAGAAACCCTGCAGCTGTGCTGTCCCGCAACCCCTCCCCCCCAGCCACCTGTGGCCAGTGAGCTTCCAAATGCAGCTAATCTGGAGACATACACCAAGTGTGAAGTACACACTGATTTCAAAGATTTAGTATGCTTAAAAAAGGAACAGGAAATAGCTCATTCATAATTTTTATATTAGGGTACACACTCAGTTGATGCTGGTCTGGGATATACCGCATTAAGTAAAACATTATTTAAAATTAATTCATCCTTTCTTTTCACATTTTAACATTGCCAAAAGATTTCAAATGACATTGAAGCTCACATCATATTTATATATCAGACGAGACTGTTCTGGAATACTAGTAAAGCTTGCATCATGACTTGGGCATTTTTCTCTCCCAGGCAGAGTGCAGTTCCTTCTTGAGAGAGCACCCTGTTAGCTCCGACTTTATTTTTCCCCTAGTACTTAACACAGTGCTGAAGGTGCCCATTGTTAAGAGTCTTTCAATCTGATGAATAAAATCTGAAGATATGTAGAAACTCTCAGCAGTTACTATATATCAGGAACCATATCCATTTCACATATACCAGCTCCTATAAATCCTTATAAGAACCCCAGGAGTGAATTTCATTCCCTGCATTTTGCAGATCAGGAAACTAAGGAAAACCTTCAGAAAGGTTGGGTGACTTGGCCAAGGCTACAGAGTGTTTGGGGACAAACCCTGGGATCCAAAACCAATTCTGACTCCAAGTCCAGGCTCTTCTCCACTGCCCAGGAGATGAGGCAAGCAGTCCCCACACCTTGTTCTCGAAATCACACCCAGCCTACAAACTCCACCTGAGAAGGTGCTCTCCCTTCCATCCCCCCCCTCTCCACATCAGCCAAAGGATTTCCCAGCAAGTCAGAAATGACAAACCACCAAAGGAGTCCATGCAGAACGGAATCCACATCTTGCCAAGCCTCAGCTGGCTCACAGTTAGTCACGCTTTAGAAGGGGTAAGTGATAGAGAATGTGCATTCTATTTTACTGCCTTTGAACTTTCTGGCCAGGGCACAGGCAGGAACCCGAAAATAAAGAGCCAGTAAGCAGCAAAGGATCCAATAAGATATTTTTTTTGGAGGAACTCATTAGTGAGGTTGAGTATTACCAGGTCTCAGAAGCTCAGCTCCTCTGACTCCATTAAAGAACCTCCCTGCCACTTCTAGCCCCTTCCTTCTGGGCTCTTGCCACCTACCCAAGCCTTGGACATGAACTTCTTTAGCACCCCATGGGGAATGGTCTTAGGCTTGGCACAGAATAGGCTGGCTGTCAGTCCGTGTGGCTCGGGGGTGGGTAGATGGATGCACAGCCAGCCGGCCACCCACCCAATAAAGGAACTGTTTAAAGGGGAAAGGTCATAGCCCTTTACCTTCAGGAACTACAAGACAGGTAATGAAGGACAATGCATGAACCTCCTTCAACAGGTGCCAAATGGGGATCACATGTCCAGGGGTAAAGCCAGAGGATGAGTGACCCTCCTGCCCCGTCTCCCCACATGAGTTCACAGGTGGCCAGCCGTCTGCAGGCTGCAGCTCAGACAAGAGCAAGGTCAAGTAGGCCAATCATCTGGGAAGGAGGATCAGGACTCAGGACCAGAGGACATGCTGATGGCTGGCTGTCAAGCCAGTCACCTTACCCTGCCAGCTTCTCGATTTCCTTTTTAAAAGGGGATGGACAGCAAGCAGAGGAGGAAGAGACAGAAAAACAGAATGCTGGGAGACGGTTCGCATTCGACCTCAGACAGGGTAAATATTTACTCATCCATTCATGAGCCTGGCTCTGGTGAGCATCCTCGGCTTGGGCCACCTGGGTTTATACTGGTGTCTGGTCTTGATTTGAGGCCCGAGGCAGCCGTGTTTAGCCTGTGGCATGGAGTCCAGTCCCCTGCCTCATCTATCTGAGAGCTAAATAGATCCCATCTGATAGCAGTGGAAAAACTGACCACCATGATGACCCTGTTGCTCCTGCCAAGATACTGGGCAGCAGTGGCAGTCAGGGCTGCCCTTGGAGTGCCCACCTGGTGCTGCAGTGCCTGAGAGCGTGGGCAGTGTTCATCTTCTCCTCACCAGGAGCTGAAGGGAGATGGATCACCTCCACTCCGTGGATGAGGACCTGACTGAGCAAGGCCACAAAGTTATACAGGAGGGGGCAGAAGCCAAACCTGCCACGCTCTGTGCAGAGCTGAGGAAAAGACTGGTTCATTCAACAAATATTTACTGAAGGCCTACTCTGTACAAGGCACGGGGGCAAAAGCCATGGACAAAATAGGACAGAACTCTGTCCTGGGGAGTGGGCATTCCATGAGAAGAGAGGGGTCTTAAACGTGGAATATCGAATTATGATGCTATCATGGTGAGATGGGTTTAATGTCTTGGATGGGGAGGGTCAGGCCCTGGACCATTTTCAGGTAAAGGTGCAGAAGAATCATTGCAGAGCATGTTTATAACGTATATTCTCAGTCCACACCCTACAGCTCCATCACAAGTTCAGGAAGAGGCAAGAAATAGACATCTCTGGTGGCCAGCTAGGAGACTGGAAGCAGGAGGTCCCCAAGTCCTGGAAGTCTGAGGTCTGGGCACAGAGCCCTAGCTTTGCCCCAACACTCAGGAAGCAACAGGGGACAAGAGTCACAACCCATGCCTCAGTCTTCTCACCTGTAAATAAAGCCTCAGAACACCTGGCCAACCCACCTGGCAAGATGGTGCCACGGCCCACAGATGGCTCTGAAAGCCATCTGAACAGGGCTGAACAGATGGGACTTGGGGGCATTCTCACACCAAACTACTAGAAAGAATGGACCTGGCAGAAGAAAATCAAGCAACCACTTGGGGACTCAGAGGCTGGCTGCCAAATGTCCAGTTTCTCAGTGACAAGCACCCCAACCCATAACCCACCCTGCCAAATAAGATAACTCTTACTCAAGTGCAGTTGCTCAACACGGGCCATGTGTGGGTTTCCAAGCTGTCGTCCTGTCCTGTGGGAACCCAGAGTGTAGGGTTCCTGGTTAAGTGAGCTGCTGCAATAAATTACCCCCGGCCACGGCTCCTGCCCACATGTTGCTCTTATGGTCAGTGTACTTCAGCCCAGCAGTGACCTAACCCAGGCCGGGTCGGCCCGTAGCCTCCTCTGTCATCCTCCTCCAGCAAGCACAAGCTCACATTTCAGTCCGTTTGCTCCCCTGGGGATGACTCAGAGGAGTCAGTTGTCTTAAAAAAATACTTTTCATATTTCAAATAAAAAACAAATACCACGCACTCTGGATGCAAGCCATCACAGCTGTCTCTGTTGAGCTATTAAGATGATGATGTCCAAGGAGGCCAAAAAAGGGGCAGATTCCTATCATCCTGTCCCCACTGCCTCCCTCTACAGTGGGCTACAAGAGCGGCCTGAAGCCAAGTCATGGGTTGAAGCCTGGCGTAGCCACTGAGCAGAAGCACAGGGTGCCTGCATTCGCTGGAGAGGAAGAAAAGCACATGCTCCTGGGGAATGATCCCACAAGAAGACAGCGTGGATCTAGCCAAGCGGGCGGTGTCAACTCACAGGGGTTCTGCACATGCACTGCACAGGAATCAATCCCTACAGAAAGAAGGGGGGTGGAACAGCAGTAGCTGCAAGGCCAAGAAGGGCAGTGGAAACAGAAGCAACAGCTACAGGCCTGGCCAGTGAGGAAGTGTGGCCAGCGGCAGGGGGACGGCATGGTGTGCAGGACTCCCAGCCACTTGATGTGCTTGCTTCTATGACCCCCAGCTCCCTTTCTTCAGAACCCCTGGGCTCCCAGACCTCTGGGATTCCCCATGGGGTGCCCACAAGGAGCAAGTTCCCAAGTTTTACAGTCTTATCACTTAACAATGGAAATACATTCTGAAAATGAAAATGAGTTAGGTGATTTTCATGTCACGTGAACCTCATAGAGTGCACTTTTACAAATCTCCATGGTACGCGCATGTGCACCCCTATGCATACACGCACACAGCCCAACCTATGGCTCCCAGGGTCATGCCAAACAAAAGCACAAGATTCCATCCTACACGAGAAGTGATGCACTTGGGAGACCTGCGAGGCATGCTGGCGTCCCACGGCACACTGTCTGACACTGAACACTTTTTGACAAGCACTTTTCAGCAAAGAGCCTAGTGGCTTGACCGGTGCTCCGTCTTCCTGCTGGTTAGCCGGTGCCAGCAACCCTGATGCCAGCCTCACAAATGAGATTTCAGAACCATTAGGAAGGAGGCCACCTCTAAAACAAAAATAGAAAGGAGAGTAAATCCAGAACCAGTAACACGGTCATTTAATATTATCAAGTATTATCTAGTGCACATAATTACATGGACTATACTTTTAGAACAGTGGCAGGTTTGTTTATACCACCATCACCACAAACACGTGAGTATCACATCTTGCTAAGACAGCTATGTCGTCACAAGGAGATAGGACATTTTAAACTCCATTACAATCTTGTGGGACCCCTGTGGACACACAGCATGTCATTAACTGAAACGTCAGGAGGCAGCTTGTGACTAACCCCCACCCCATCCCGCAGTTACACTTCTCAGGGAAGAGCCTGGTGGCCAGACCTGTGCTGCTACTCCCTGCTGGCCCAGGGGAGCCAGCATCTCTGACTGTAGGCCTCACAAAATGAGCTTTCAGAGTTGCTAAAGCCAGGCCTAGCCCCCAGGTACATCCACCAAGGTCAAGGCCATCTTCTGACCAACCAGCATCCCCTGGCTGGCCTTGTGCCACCTCTTTCTTTCCAAGCCTCCCACTGGGGTACAGGGCTGTGAGGTTCTTGAAGGAGCCCCAAGGTCATATGTAGGGGTTTGCCAGCTTTTAAAGGTGAAGTTAAAAGCTGAGCCTTTCCTTTTGGCTGTGCTTAATTTCTAGTCAAACACGGTCACACATGAGGCCTCAGTTGACTGTCCTACTGGGTGATGAGATATTCTGCTGAGGAAGACTCTCGCTCACCAAAGGACAACCAAAACCCTCTTCCTTTGAAAATATTTCCAGAAAGTACCTGTCTACCTTTCTCCCTCATCAAGTCCATTTTCTCTGAATAATTTTTTTTCCCTAAAGACTGATGGTTCTCCTGCATCTCGGGCCCAGACTGACATGAATTCTCACTGTGGAGACCAACAAGCCAGGTAAACAACAGAGGTGGCCAGTTGGCCAGTTTACCTGGACACCCTAGAACAGTCACTAGTGATGGCTTTGAAATGAACCAGTCTAAAAATCAATGGCAACCTATTCTCTGGTGATTCCTTTTGGTCTTACTCTACAGTGTATCTCAACATTGGCAAACAGAGGGCGCTATTTCCCCTGGTTTCCAGTCTATTGGGGCAGTGCCCACACATTTTAAAATGAGCAATGGGACCCACAGCTTTAAACTTAAGAAATCAAAAAGAAGATCAAGAGCCGCACAAATGCACTGGGCATATTCTAGAAGAAGGTTCCAAAATAAGTCCAGCCTGTTTCCCTACTTTGGGGCACCTGCCCACCTCAGTCCTGAGACTACCATGTAGTTAGAACACTGGAGGCAGAGACACCACCACCCAAGTATGAAAGGATGCCATTTAATGAGCACTTACTATGTGCTAGGAGTTATACTAAATCTGAGACATTTACAATCTGACATCTCTCATGTCATCCTGTTTTAGAGATGAAGACACTGAGATTCAGGAAGTTTATGCCCTTGGCTAAAGTCCCATTACTTCTTCAGGATATGTACCCTGGTGTGCAGGACTCCGAAGCCCTGTTCTCTTCCTAAGATCATCAGATAAGCTTTATCCTCAAGACAAAAACCAGCTCAGCTCAGCTCAGCTGCATGACCCTCACAGTCTCCTCACCTCTCTGGACCTCAGTATTTTTCACTATGAAACTACTACATATTTCCTGAGACTTCTTTTGACTCTAACTAAAGGCCAAAAAACCCGAAGAGGTCACCAATGACCATAAATCTCCACATAGGAAATGCGCCAAAAGATTCCTGTGGGGGAAGTGGTCTGCGCCTGCCTGTTTCCAAAATCATGAGGAAACCAAGAGAAACCAGCCAACCGTCCAGGGCGCGCAGGCAGGCAAAAGAACTGGCCCACACAGCACTCTCACTGGGGGGTCCCAAAGCCTACAGACCAATCTCTCTTCTCTACGAAGGACAGAAGAGACTAGCCTTTAGTTTCCTCATTGTAAAGTGAGAATGTTTCATTTGCTCATTCTTATAAGTGATCAAAGTTAATTTAACCCCCATGGACTTAAATCAATTTCCTCATCTATTAAATGGGGACATATGTCCACACCATAGACCAGTGCTAACCAACAGAATATTTTCTCTTTTTTTTGGTACCAGGAATTGAACTCAGGGGTACTTGACCACTGAGCCACATCCCCAGCCCTATTTTGTGTTTTTATGTAGAGACAGGGTCTCACTGAGTTGCTTAGTGCCTTACAATTGCTGAAGCTGGTTTTGAACTCACGATTCTCCTGTCTCAGCCTCCCAAAGTGCTGGGATTACAGGTGTGCGCCACCACACCTGGCTAGAATATTTTCTGATTATAACAATGTTCTACTCCATACTATCCAATGTGGTAGCCACTACCCTACCTGAGTCCTTGAAATGTGGCTCAGATGACCAAGGACTTGGACTCATCTAAATTACCTGAAATTTAAAGAGCCACATGTCATGGATAATGGCTTGATATTGGGTACAGCCTGAGACTACAGTGGTAAGAATGGAATAAGATAATGTTTGTCAACTGCTAGCATAGAACTGCATGGAAAACAGTAAGTTCTAGAGGAAATAAATGCATGACTATGCAGAGGTCCTATCAGTGAGGAATTTTTTTTAAAGCAGACAATCCTCCTATTATGAAAGGGAGGTACCAGATGCTGATGAACAGACACACGGATCAGAAAAGACCTAAAGAAACCAGCTATACTGTGGAAGCTGAATGGCTGCTAGCCTGCTGTTTTCTTATTTTCACGATAAGGTTCTTATCAGCAGATAAAAGCATTTGGGCCCCTCTAGGTTTTTCTAACCCTAACTTCCCAGTGAAGACTGCCCCCTGAGCCAGGTCTCTTTCTGCAAATGCTGCCCCTCTCAGGCAGCTGCCCTTCTCCCCAAGACAAGGGGACAGCACAGCAGGGTGCATGACCCACAGGGGCACATTCCCCAGAGGGAGGTGTGAGCTCCGCCCCGCCCTAGGGGCGCGGTTCACAGGCAGGCTAGCATCCTCCTGGGCAGGCAGTGCCCATGGGGACCTCGCTGGCAAGCAGCCTTCATCACAAGCCAACAGGAAACAGGAGAAGACAGTGCTGGGGCCGCATGGAAATCCCCACCGGGCCCCAGCTGGGCTGTGACTCAGCGAGGCCAGGCCAGGGAGCAGCCCTCCCACCCCTCTTGGCCAGGACAGCCCCAGGAAGTGCCCGCCCTGTGCAGACTCAAAAGTCATTCACTATCCACCCAAAGAGATAGCCCTGGGTGTTCTGAGACCGGTTCTCCCCATGCCCTCCCCAACTCCGAGCCATGGCGGGGTGCCTGAGCTGCCAGAGGCTCTTCCTACCTCTGTTCCCTGCTCTCCCATTAAGGAGCCCCAGGCAAAGTCCGCTCCACACTCTGTTTCTTCCCCTTGTAAGGTACCCAGTGTCCTCCGGGCACTCTTGGCTAGCAAAAAGACACAATCCAACAAAAGATCAATGGTCCCCAAAACCCATTTCTCATGAGACACAAGGTTTATTAATCCTAAAGTCTTTATTTAACCCTTGAAATTACTAGAAAAATCTGGCCTATGTTATTTCACTTTATAAATACCAACCCATCCCCAGGCATGGTGGAGCTCCCCTGGAATCCCAGCAGCTCCAGAGAGGCTGAGGCAGGAGGATCCCAAGTTCAAAGCCAGCCTCAGCAACTTAGCGAGGCCCTGATCAACTTAGTGAGACACTGTATCAAAATAAAAAATTTAAAAAGCTGGGTTCAATCCCTGGTACAAAAATAAAAATAAAAACCAACCCATCTTGACTTTTTACTTTCAGAAGCAGCTTTATCAATTTTACCTTTAACCTAGAAGTATCTTCTAAAATAATCCATTCACCCCATTCTCCTGGGGGTATGGGTCTCAATTTTATGGATGTCTGCAGCAGGTAAGATATTCACCTCAGCCCAGGGTCCATCCATCTACTCAAACAATTCCATTCAGTTGGCCCCTGTGAGCACCTGGGCTCTCCCCACCATGGCCCATCCCTAAACCAGTCCCTGTCTAGCCCCCGCAATCCCCATCTCTGCAGCGCTGGGCAGCTGGCTCACCAGCCCTCACCTCCCTTCACTATGGGGCTCACAAGGGCCGTTTCTAAGGTCACCTAGCAGCCCTCCAAGTTACAATATCCAAACCATGCCTTCTAGGCCTCACCGTCTAGATTCCCCCTACATCTACTTTCCTCTCCTGCAGGCGCTCCCTGCTCTTGGCTTCAGTGTCCTTGCACAGCATCTTCCCTCTTCCTGGGATTATAGGCATGTGCCACCGCGCCCGGCTATGCCCAGTTGTTGAGTGAGGGTAGAACTCCTCTCTGCACCCGCCATGGCCATTCCTCTGGTGTTGGCCTGGAGCATCTCATTCCACCCTTGCACCCTCCCTAACCTGGCCTCATCCATAGAAGAACCACTCACAAATACTTACCTCGGCTCACAACTCTACCTAGACTCCACACTGACCTGTCCAGCCACCTGGTTCGGGTCTCATGCAACAAGTGCTCATCCATGTCTACTGGTTTGTACCAGCATTTAACAAGGACCCACCTGCTTTGTGCATGTTCTGTGCTAGGTACAAAAGGTGATGCACATCCCTGAGCTCCAGGGACACAGGAGAAGTCATTCTCTGGGTAATTGCAGAGAAAGGGCAGATCTCAGTCAGCTGGAGCTCCCAGGGAAGGTATCCTTGGGACTGTGGTATTTGGGTTGTGTCTCAAAAGACAGCTCAGGAAACCAGCACTTTTATTCCATGCAATGGGGGTCCTCATGACTCAGTAACCCCATGTTGAGTTGAGAGAGCACAAAGTCTTAACCAGTTATTTTAAACTGGTGTTTTATGTCCCATGCTGGGTAACAACTTTCAAGAGAAAGGATCTTCTAAGCAGAGTCCTTTTCCATGGTTGGTTTTGTTGTGTGTGTGTGTATGTGTGTGTGTGTGTGTATCAATATTGATTGCTGGGGCTGGGGTGATGGCTCAGTGGTTGAGCGCTTGCCTTGCATGTGTGGGGCACTGGGTTCAATCCTCAGCACCACATAAAATAAATAAAAGTATTGTGTTCATCTACAACTAAAAAAATATTTAAAAAAAAAAAATATATATATATATAGATTGCTTTTTCCTCTCAAATTCTCATCAGGTATAAAAGCGACAACTTTGAGCCCAAGTCTGCTGGCCCCAGTTCTACCCTCACTCAATAATTGGGCATAGCCGGGTGCGGTGGCACATGCCTATAATCCCAGCACTTTGGGAGTCTGAGACAGGAGAATCGCGAGTTCAAAGCCAGCCTCAGCAACAGCAAGGTGCTAAGCAACTCAGTGAGACCCTGTCTCTACATAAAACACAAAACAGGGCTGGGGATGTGGCTCAGTCGTCAAGTGGCCCTGAGTTCAATCCTCGGTACCCAAAACAAAACAAAACAAAACCAACTGGGCATTATTTTTTGGCAAATTCTGACGACCACTAGTCATCAAACAAACCAAGAATTGTCATTTATCAGAAGATGCATTCCATCTGCATTACCTAACTCTGATAAAGAAGGCTCTAGAAGAGAAAGCTCAGTCCATGTTGCCACTTACGCCCCCCAGCCTTCTGGCAGTCCCTGTCAGCTGGGTGGACAGCCCTCATGGGTTCACCACTGCAACATCCACACTGGCTTCCAAGGAGGTAAGTGCCCATCCTCATATAAGCCAGCTGGCACCCTGCACTCTGCCAGCTATGTAGTTGGCACCCAATACGAGCACCCCAAAATAACAAGCCCCAGGCCAGGCGTGGTGGCACATGCCTGTAATCCCTGTAATCCCAGCAGCTTGGGAGGCTGAGGCAGTAGGATCATGAGTTCAAAGCCAGCCTTGGCAAAAGTGAGGCACTAAGCAACTTAGTGAGACTCTGTCTTTAAATAAAATAGGCCTTAATCCCCAGTTACCTCCCCTGCCCTGCAAGACACCAGGGCTCTTAATTGAGAGTTCTGAGCGTAAACCATCATCTACAGGCAGTGCATGGTATTGTTTTCTTATGTTGTCTCTAAAACAAACATCACCACTTGATCACCTTTCCAAGCCTTCTTAAGAGTAGTTCTCCATAAAGAAAGTTTGAAAATCTATTGCAGAATGTCATTGCCCTTTCCCATAAGGTTGGGGGCTTCCCAGCAGGAAGAGAGAGACCACCTCAGGCCCACCTACTTCTCATGCCCACCACCTGCTCAAAGGAGGGGACCTGATGACTCCTAATGATCAAAAGGAGGCAGTCACTCTGCACAGTGAGAGAGGCACTGGGCTGGACTCAGGGTGCTGCTTCAGGGAATGAGGGTTCCTCATCTGAAATAAAGGAGTCAGTCTTCTGAGGTTGGGGGTCCTGCTGGTGCCGTAAGCACTCTCTGCTGCCTCACAGCCCCATGGGACAAAGCTGGGCCAGTGTGTTCTGGGTTTATCACCTGAGCAAGGTCACTGACACCTGGCTGGAAGTCAGAAGACCCAAGTCTGTCCTACTTGGCACTTGTAGCCTGTGAGCCCTCTGCAATCCTTGTATATTTAAAATAGATTGAGTCTTCCCAGTTACTCCAGTCAACAGGCTTGCCACAGCCACAGGTCTTAGGAGAAATCCACCCAAAAGAGGAGGCAGAGACACACACAGACAGAAGTGTGAGCCCTGTGCTGGGGAGATAGAGAACTTGGCAGTAAGGAAGACAGGGTGGGGCAGTCCAGAGTGGCTTCCTAGAGGAAGCACGCCTGGGGATTTCCAGGCAATTTACAAGTTTTATCAAGATAAACATTGCAACTCTCACCTCCTGACCTCTGCCTTTCAGAACTGACATGCCACAATCTCCTGTCACAGGATTTTCCTGTAAGCACAAAGCAGAACACTGGCTAGCTGGTTGGTGTCCCAGTGGCTGAGAAGCCATCTAACTCAGCTCCCTGAACATGTGGCCCTGTGGGTCCCTGTCCTGCATGCCTAATGAAGACCCCCATCACCAAGAGCCCTCCTTATTTCCTGATGCTCAGATTTCCTGCCTCTTCCTAGAACATTCCTCCCCTCTGTCTGGATCCCACAGGCCCTGAGGACACAGAGCACCAAGGGCCTCTCCTTCCCTGATTTCCCAGGCACTTAATGTCAAGAGTCACCGCAGGCCTTTAGGAATAATAGCCCTAATGACCACAGCGGCAAATCTGAACCACAGGCCTCTCCAGCCAGGCACCTGCTCTGCACAGCCCAGGGATCACAAGGATGATACCCTGTGAGATGAGAATTACCATGACCCCCATCAAATCCAGGAGGGATCCAAGATTCAAGAGCTTGAGGCCACACTGCTAGTGTGTAAGGAAGACTTCTAAGTATCTTGCAGGGCTGGCTATGGATCACACCCCAGGGCAATGGGTCCAACAGCGATCCCCTTCTCCTATTCCATTGTGCTGGGCACTATGGACAGGGTATGCGCTGAGTATGGCCAGGTTGTGCTTGGACGGCCTCAGTCTCTGGCTGGAGGCAGTCAATCCCCTGCCTCCCCTGAATCATTGGGAGCTGCTGATGGGCAGCGTCCACCACTGCCATCTTCATGCCCAGGCCCTGGCAATGCACTCAGCCCCTGCAGAAAAGGCCTGCAAAGAGACCCCAGAGAGATGCACCAAGTCCTCTGGGTGGACTTCTGTTGTAAACACGCCTCCCATCTCGGGACTTCCATAACTGCTATTCCCTTTACCCAGGATGCTCTTCTCCTGGTGACTGCCACTCACCCTGCGGACTTTGTTCTTAGATACACATGACAGCAGAGTGCATTTTGACATGCTATGCACACATGGAGTATAACTTATTCTAATTAGGATCCCAGTCTTGGGTTTGTACATGATGTGGCGTTCAGCTAGTTCACCCTGGGGACTTGAACCAAGATGTCTCTCTTCCAGGATCACCACTCCCTCCTCACGGGAACTCAGGCTTCTTAACTGGTCATCTGTGCCTCCTGCAGTTTACCCTGCTACACTTACAGAGGCTTCGTCCCATTCACTGCCATGCCCAGAGTCCAGCACTTTGTTAGCAGTCAATAAAGTGTGGCAGCAACAAACCAACCCATCGCTGCTATGGACGCTCACGTGGGCTCGTCATTAGGAGGGAGGCCAACGAGACATCAACCCCGCTTCCCTGATGGGAAACAGCGGCTGGAGAGCACGCGGCTCACCTGGGCTCAGGGGCACCATTAGGGCCGCGACAGACACGCCCCTCGGGGCCCCCACTCTTTCTCTGGGACTCTTTGGCTAGGAGAACGCTCTGGGTTCTGTGCGCAGCTCTGAGCACTCAGCAGACATGGATTCCAAGTAGACAGACTGAGCAACCTAGCGACTTGGGACTGGAGCGGAGAAACAGCGCGGCTGCGCGCTCATTCAGCCTCACGTCTCCATCTCCGCGGGCGCAGGACGGAGGGCACGTTCTGTGCTGTCGGATTCTACTCTACACACTGTTCTGAGAGCACAGCTCAGGGGTGGAGAGAGCACAGCTCAGGGCTGGAGAGACACCAGGAAACCTGCAGGCATGAGCAAGGCTTCCCTCTCGCGGGGGCAGAGAGAGAGAGAGAGAGAGAGAGAGAGAGAGAGACCTTCCTATGGTCACGTGGTCGACCTAGCGCAGTGCCCGGGGCTCCTGGGGGCAGAGTTCTGGGAATCCTCAACTCGTTGGAGCACCTTGATACCAAGGTGCACCATTTGCGGGACTGAGCACTGGACCACGAGTCCAGATCTGGCCTCTAGGCCTGCCTCTGACCAGCTGGTGACCCTAGGAACACCACGGGGTTCACAGCACCCACATGGCCTTTTTAAAATTATTATTATTTGTTCTAAATGGTTATACATGACAGCAGAATGCACTTTGATTCATTGTGCACAAATGGAGCACAATGTTTCACTTCTCTGGTTGTACAAGATACAGAGTCACACCGTCCATGCAATCATTCCTTCTTGACAGGTCTGTGGCTCCGATCAAGTGAGTCAAGAGGTGCAAAAGTTCTTTGGAAGCCATAGGTGGGAATCAGATGTATGGGACATTGCCAGGCTGTGCCTGGCTAGGGCAACGGGACAGAAAGTGCTGGGTGTGGGGGCAGCACCCAGCCTCCAGCCCCCCACAGCAGAGAAACTGCACCTGCCTGTCCCATGGTGACCAACTCAGAAAGAATATTGGCTTTTCATATCTCCTAAATTAGATTAAAAACTGAGGATCAGCAGCTGGAAAGAGGAGGGGAAGATGAGATCAAAGTCAAGATTCTCTGGGTTAAAGTCATGTTTTTGTATGTCACAAGCCATAGGACCTAGAGCAAGGGTCTAAGCACAGAGCTTGGGTTTCCCTAGCTGTAAATTGTGAAATAATGATAACCCGCTCCCCCAGAGAAGAGTGTTCAAATCTATTAAGAAAATTTTTTTTAAAAAAAAGGATGCAACTGCAATATTAAAGTCCTGCTTACTGGGGACAAGGCCATCCAACATGACATACTCAGAGACCAAAGGCAGCCTGTGCCTTCCCTGGTGAGGGAGCCTGTCTGGGTGGGCCTCTCTGCACAGTGGTCATCCCAGTGCCAAGTTCCACTGTGGGTGGCAGTAGCCCCGAATCCATGAGAAGCTGTCCAGTTTGGGCCAGGACCTCCCTCACACACGCCGGATTTTTCCATTAGGCAGGAAAACTGGAAGGCATGTCAAAGAGAGAGCAGGAAAGAGGACCTTGCTGCCTGGAGGAGGCGGGAAGGTGGGTGGGCTGGAAGGCGGGTGAAGCCACACCACCTGCCCTCTCTGCAAAGGATGACCTTGACCAGGGCAGAGGCACACGGCCCCATACTCCCACCGCTCCACTGGTCCTCAGGAAGCTCCACGCAAGAAACAACGTCTAATACGCAGCCAGGGAGGCACCACCGCCACTTCTCCATCTCCACAACTGGCCCCAACTAACTTCAGCCTGAGGAAGATTGTGGATTAAGGATGTAACCAATATCCCAAATCTTGGAAAGAATTCACTCAAGATTCCGTAAGCACCATGCTCCATCCTAAGCACTAGGGGGGCATGCGAGGGAAATAAGACACGGTTCCTCCCCTCCGAGTGCTATCAAACTGAGGGGACAGAACCAGCACACATGAAATAATTACTGCTTGAGAAGCTCCTGTTCCTAAGATCCACAGAGAAACTCTCTTATGTTTCAGCTCCTCGAAACAGAGTTTTTCCCTAAAGAAAAAAAAGACTTTTATTTTATGCACACTTAATCTTGTCAAGTCACATTTCCGTTTTACCTTTGGCTACTAGGAAGCTCAAAACCCAATCTGGAGGCCATCTGTAACAATCTCACAAAATCTTACAACATGCAGTACTGTGTACTATCATTTTTTTCCCTCCTCCTTTTCCCTAATTTCCTTAACTATCTTTATCCTTTTCTATACACTGTATTTTCTGAGAATTGCCTCAAATTCTTTTTTGGAACAAAGCAGATTATGGAAATATATATTTAAAACATTAATTAATATTACAAAGCTACACTAATTAAGACTAACATGAGGGTAGACATATGGATCGATGGAATCAAATTGAGAGTCCAGAAATAAATTCTTACATTTGTGGCCAATGGATTTTCAATAAAGGTGCCAAGATAAATCAGTAGGAAAAGAGCAGCCTTCTTAAAGTGCCCGGCAGCTTGATAACAACATGCAAAAAAATGAAGGTGGCCCCATGTGTCACATGGAAATAAATCATCAAAAGTCCAAAATATAAGAGCTGAAATTATGAAACTTTTTGAAAAACACCAGGGAATAAATCTTTTTTGGGGAGGAGGTGGGTCCCAGGGATTGAACTCAGGGGTACTCGACCACTGAGCCACATCCCCAGCCCTATTTTGTGTTTTATGTAGAGACAGGGTCTCACTGAGTTGCTTAGTGCCTCGCCATTGCTGAGGCTGGCTTTGAACTCGCGATTCTCCTGTCTCAGCCTCCCTAAGTGCTGGGATTACAGGCGTGCGCCACTGCACCCAGCTTAGGGAATGAATCTTCATGACCTTAGACTAGACAACGGTTTTCCATTGTCTTAGACATGGCACCAAGAGCAAAAGTGACAAAAACTAAAAATAAATTGAATTTCATCAAAATCAAAACATCTGTGCTTCAAAGAATACCATCAAGAAAGTAAAAAACAACCCACAGAATTGGGTTGCAAACCCAATATCTGATAAATATCTGCAAACCAAATATCTAATAAAGGAACTTGTATCCAGAATGTACAAGGAACTCTTATAGCTCAACAACAGAAAGACAACCCAATTTTAAAGTGGGCAAAGGATTCACAGACATTTCTCCAAAGGAGATATACAAATGGCCAACAAAGCACATGAGAAGAGTCTCAATACCATTAGCCATTAGGGAAATGTGAATCAAAACCATAATGAGATTCCACTTCAGGCCCACTAGTTGACTAAAATAAAGATAGACAATAACAAGTGTCGACAAGTCTGGGGGAAAAACCAAACCCCTTGTGCATTCCTGGGGGAATCATGAAATGGTACAACCACTGTGGAAAACAAGTTTGTAGTTCCTTCAAAAGTTAAAGGTGAGGGCTGGGATTGTGGCTCAGTGGTAGAGCGCTTGCCTCGCATGTGTGAGGCCCTGGGTTCGATCCTTAGCACCACATACAAATAAATAAAGATGTTGTGTTCATCCACAACTAAAAAAAATATTAAAAAAAAAAAAAAAAAGTTAAAGGTGAAATTACCAAAAGACACAGTAACTGCGCTCCTAGGTATCTACCAAGATAAATGAAAACATGTACACATAAAAATTTGTACACAACTATTTATAGCAGCATTATTCCCAAAAGGTATAAAGTAAAAACAACCTAAAATGTCAATCAACTGATGAATGGACAAATAAAACATGGTGTATCTATATAATGGAATATTATTTGGCCCTGAAAATGGAGTACTGATCTATGCTACCATATAGATGAACCTTGAAAACATTATATTAAGTGAAAGAAGCCAGATACAAAAGACCACATACTCTCTGATTCCATTTATATGGACTGTCCTGAAGAGGTAAATCCATAGAGATAGAAAACAGATTTGCCAGGGCTAAAGGAGCTAGATGGGAAACAACTTCACATCAGTGTGTGGTTTCTTTTTATGTGATGAACATGTCCTAAAATCAGATAGAGTTGATGGATGCACAACATACTAAAAGTCCCTGAATTGTACATCTTAAAAGAGTGGATTTTATAGTATATGGTTCATGTACCAATAAAGCTGTTATTTTCCAAAAGCTTGATTAAGTCAAGTCTAGAACTGTGTTAATGACCACATACCTATTCTGCTTTCTTGGATTTGACACCCGTGCCACTGTAATAGGAAAGGCTGACACTAGGGGATTTGCAACTGAGGGGGACATGAGAACTCTGTGTGATCTTTGCAGTTTTGCTACAAATCTACATAATTCCAAAATGAAAAGTTTCTTACATGAGAAGGCCAGCCATACATATATATACACACACACACATATATATGTACTTACATAGTGCTAACCATTATGTAATTATTTAATCGGTGTCTCTATAATGACTGCAGTGTAGCTGCCCCAGGGGTCACACTTGCTCACAGGCAGGAGGCCCACATCACAACCAGGGCATCCTGAGCAGGGTTGAAAAGCACAGACACAGAGGCTGAGCTAGCAATCAGTGCACTTCAACAGTCTTTCCCCTGCATCCCCTAAGCCTCAGCAAAACTCCAGGAGGTGGACACCGTCACCAGGGGAAGGACAACCAAAGGCACACCCCAGCCCCATTCCACCCCTCTTTCCATGTACACACACTCTCTGTTCTGCCAGACCCACCATCCTCCAAATCTTCTGACACATCCTGCAAGGGGCTGAGGTCATGGGAAAGCTGGATGGGCAGTTCCCGGCCTCCCGCCCTGTTGCAGAAGGAATTAGCCTCTCTCCAGAGATGCATGGCTCATTGTGTCTGATGGACCCCTGCAAGTTCATGAGTCTTGTCCCCCAAGCAGCATGGGGCTCCTGGGGCAGAGGGGAGATCTGACTTATCCCTAGACCCCCAGGGTGCTAAACACCTTACCATTGACCAGACCCACATTTGAGCAAATTCACTCACTGATAACCCCAGAAGAGTTCAAGAAGCACAGTCACATCATCCCTAGAGGAAACCTGTCCATTTCCAGCAGAGAACCCTAAAAAGAAAAAAAAAAATTTCTTCTTGGTCCTTTCTTGTCTGCACAAACATCACTAATGGGCTGGATTTTGTTTCTGAGTAGCAAGGGATTGCTTTCCCCCTCCACGAGCCCAGGAGCCGTGTCGGGTGGGAACTGGGCCGTGGAAGAGGAGGGGCTCCCACGCTCCACTAGGCTGATGGCAGCCCCGCTTCCTGTGAGGCCGCAGCCTGCTGACATCACTGAGCGGCCGGGTGCGCAGGGGGCACCCGGGTGTCGCAACGGCAGGCAGCACGCGGGGTCATGTGAAGTTCAGTTCTGGGGTTTTCTCAGTCCATTGGGTTTTACTCTTCCCCTGTCCATTAGGCCCATTTTCTCTCTCGCTTTCTCTTCTTAGTGTGCGTGTGTGCTTTAATTATTCCCTGGCTCTTGGCTAGCTTTCACAACCCCACATCAACATCTCTGGCTGCTATGGAGGAGCAAGGCACTCCACCCACCAGGGCGCTGTGGAGAGGCTGGAGAGAATCCCAGCTCTGCGCACAGACCCCTGGGGAGCGGTCCACGTCCATCGCTGGAGGAGAGGACCCGAGAATGACATGCAGCATGAGAGCCCAAGGCCCTTGGAACCACAGGGTCCCATCACACTTCCCATCCCCTTTACAGATGAGGGTCACGGGTCCCACGGACTTGCACAAGGTCACCTGGCTTCAATCAGGGCAAAATGACTCCATTTTTCAAAACTGCTACCACAAAGTATTTTCAGTTCAGGCAAGACAGACATCCTGCACAGACATCATTCCCACACAAAGAATTTACAACGGAAATCATATCTTACAAATTCACAAGCCACGGGAATGTTTTAATGGCCAAACACTAACAACACCCAAACAAATATCGTGTACATTCCTTCGAGGACTATTAATCAAGTGGCTGCTATCAGGCACGGAGTCTGATAGACACACAAAGTTGAACAAGAACCACTCCCTCTGCCTTCAAAGAGAATCCAGTGGTGAGACCCAGACCAAGACCAATAAGGAGCCCTGATATACACAACACTGCACCAAGTGACATCTTCTTTGATCTTCCTAATTTTATCTTAGGCTCCAGATCAGTAAAATCTCTACATTTCCACTTTTTTTCTTCCCAAATGAAAAGAAAGCACAACTGTCTTTATCAACCTATGAAGTCAAAAATCGCAAGCAAGAGTGGAGAAGAGAGATCATACAAGACAGGGGCTGTGCTGTGGTCTGAGAAGGGACATGCATGGATAACCAGGGCGCCAGCTTCCCATCAGAGGTCAGTCCACAGAGCCCCACCTTGGAGGAGCTCCCTGTCTGAGACCATGAGAGGAAAGACCCAGGAACAGATTGTTTTTACATAGTGTGGTGCATGACAAGACCTAGGTGTGCCAGCAACCTTGGGGACAAGGGCAGGCGCTTTGCAGCAGATGGGGGAGGCTGTTTTCCTGAGACTGAGTGGGATCACATTTCGGAGGAAGCTGGCTGAATAGGCTTGGGGTACCCCAGGCTGGGCATGGGGCAGAGCAAAGAGGCCAGAGACGGCCTGGGACCCGTGGGGAAGGTGAGTAGGACTCCAGTGTACAGTCAGAATGGGGACTGTCAGCCTTCTGGGGCAATGAGTGGTCATTCTTAATTCCAGTGATGTTCACAGACCTTCCACAATGGTGGTTGTGCTTGAAATTGTTCGCCCCAGGAATGCCTGGGGCCCACCTACGGCAAATACACAAGAGTCTGCAGCAGCCAGATTGAAAAGCTCCAGTGCCACTGAGGGCAAGGCCATCACACAGATCCTGAGGGACAAGCCAGGTTATCTTCAAAGCACCAGGACCCAGGAGATGGGGTCTAATCAGGGGGTGCCAGACAGGATCCGTCCTTCAGAAAGATTACCAAAGACCCAAGGCAGCGGGGCTGTGGAAGAGAGCCTGGGGCCCAGGCACCCAGGTAAGGGCAGATGATTTTCCACACCTAATGTGGATGTCACAGCGGCCTCATGCCCCAGATAACATGCCCTTCCAAAACCTGGACTGAGCCAGATCATTGTCTGTTCCACGACAATGCCACCTTCTTTGCACACAACAGAAAACAAATCAAAAAGGAGGGCTTTCTTAGAATAAAGTCCAGGGCATCCCATTTCTCACATCAGGAGACCATGGGGCAGGAAGGTGGAACTGAGGGATGGAGAGGGGACTGGTCTACATGGTAACCACAGCCAGACTAGGCGGGCAGTAGCTTGGGCTAGACGACCAAAATGACCTTGCAGTGCCCAGAGATGAGGAGGCAGGGCAGCAGTTCTCCTATCAGGGATCCCTTGCAAACCCTGCCCCCTGCTTCTCCGGCCTCCACCTGCAGAGGACCACAGGCTGCAGCAGGAGAGGAGGACACGGTGACCACACCTTCCCCTCCTCCAGGACCTCCGAAAGCAAAGAGATGATCCATCTTATCTGGGAGACAGACAGGGCATGGGTGGTATGACCTGTGGGACAGGTGGCGAGAGATCTAGATTTGGGGACTCTGAAGGGCCACCCCTCCTCCTCTTCCCAGATACAGCCACCTTTCTCCTGGTCTCCTGGGGTATGATAGTCACTGAAATTCCCACCATTTGTCATTTCTCTGGCATCCAGGACCCAAAGACTGACTACACCAAAAGCTTCAGTTAGAGTGTGAGTCACTGCAATCTGCTTCTTTTAAATCCACGTAGTAAACATTTATTGCAGTCTTGCCCATGCCAGGTACTGCCCTGGGTGCTGGGGGAGGGGGAGAGGAGGTGACTAAGGCTTGTAGAGCTAAGGCTGGGGACGCAGTGAGGAGCCAAATCATGCACACAGGGCCTTGGAAACCCAGCTAAGGGACTGGACTGGACTCACTGGGAAGTTACCGAAGGGTTTTCAACCACCCGGGGAATGATCTGTTCTGATACCATCATTTTGCATCCCCTGGGGTAATAAACACTATGTCATTAGCACCATTAACACCTTAGTGTGAATTAGGTAATCAGATGAAGTGTCACCTTGCAAAAGGCTGAGATGTGGGACTGATAAGTTTTGATGCCAGAGGAGTGGAGCCAGGAAGAGGCGGTGCTCATGGCCACTCAGTGGGGACTGGGGAGGAGGGAACAGACCCGGAAGGAACCTGGGTGCTCAGTGATCCCAGCACAAGCGTCCTACACATATGATTCATGCTTGCAAATATTTACTGAGCTCCTTGGCCCTGGGCATTGTGGAGAACAAAAGAGATGGTCCCTGCCCTGTAAGGAAAGACAGACAGTAAACAAATAATCACCTAGATCTGTAACTACAAGCTGGGGTAAGGTCTCGGAAGGAAAAGAACAGGGCTCTGGGAAAGAGTGTATCAGGGATATAATTAAGGCTGAGGAGGGGGGGGGAGGATGACCAGGAAGGGTCTTAGATGGTGTTTAAGCTGAGACCTGACTCACAAAGCAGCTGGAAACTCCAGAAAGAGTATCCTAGGCTAAAGGGATAGCATGTGCAAAGGCCCTGAGGAGGGAAATGTCAGAAGGCCAGGATGGGGCAAAGGGCTCAGGTAGGGGTGGAGGCTGGAAGGGCAGGCCAGGGTCAGATCCTGTGGCCTCATTAGGGGTTTGGACTCTAGCCTTCAAGGAGACAGGAAGCCCCTCAACAATTTGCAGCTGATGTGCCAGATGATAGGCTGTAAGTTTTGGGGGATCACTTCGGCTGCCGGTGGAAATTGGGCCCAGTGGGTATGGAGGCCAGTTAGGAGGGAGGCTGGGCCTAAAGGGCTCCCGAGTGGGAAGGCAATGGAGAGAGGGCAGGGCGTGAACTCAGATATTCTAGAGCAGGACCGATGGGCTTAGATGTTCACTGGATGCAGGGTGGGGAGGGGGAAGACGGACAGTGGTGCCTTTCACTGAGTTGCAGGAAGCTGAGCAGATGGCAGCTAGGTTGGGGGGGAAGAGGGCGAGTCAAGTCTCTGCTTTGAGTTATGACAAGCCAGGCCCCCCAAGGGGGCCCAGCAGCAAAGTCAACTGGGAGCCTGCTGTCATCTCCAGAGCACCATCCTCACCTAGGACAAGTGGTCTCAGCAGGCCTAAGTGGCTGCAGGCAGGTTGAAAAACCCCCGGGACCTGGGCACCAGGGTCACAGGCACATTCTGCCTCTCCCTCTGGTGCCCTGTCAGGGAGAAAGGCTTCCCCTGTCCTGGCAGTGCAGCACAGGAAGCTTGTTGTGCTGCCAGGGTGACTAATATTGATCACTGGTACACACAGTAGCTGTTCAAGGCGATGAAATTCTGCCCACAGTTACAGCCACAAGCCTCTCTGTGCCCTGCCAGCCGTGCTCGGCACTCCACAGGCCTCAATGAGCCCAGCTGCTTCCTGAGGGGGCTCTGCTGACCCCACACTCCAAGACTTCTCAGCATCCCAGACTCACTGCCCAGACCAGGGTTCAGGGTCTCCACTGTGGCCTGTGTACATGTACCTCCCTACCCCTCCAGCCCAAGACCCTCCATAGGACAGATGGCAGCAACTTCAGAAAGCACCTCATCTGATCTTTTTAATTTCTGAGAAACAAACCGAAGCTCAGAGAAATCAAGAGTCTTGCCCAAGGTCAAACAGCAGAGCTAAGGAAACAAAACAAAAAAACTCCAAGCCAGTGCTCTTTCTTTGGGGTCCTTTTCACAGGACCAAAAATGGCAGAGCCCTTGGGTAGGTGACATCAAGCTGCTTGCAGCTTTGATACTTGAGAAGCACACCAAGACAAGAAGGCCACAGACCCCACAAGATGAAATTCTTGGAGTAGTCTGCCATGGGTACCTTTAGGGCTATATTCTCCACACAATGCTGGGCCCAGGGACACAGACAAAAGGTACCTGGGGTTCCACAGAGTTTCTCAGGAGACTTTCAGCAAAACGCTAGCTCTTAACAGAAACAGTTTCATTCATGATGCAGTTTAAGAGTTCATCTAGGCCCAGAGGTCCCTGTAAAGGGAAGGGGGTGGGCAAAGCCCACAGAGGAAGTACTTTCTTCTGTGACAATGACCATCGAGGAAACAAGATAACAAGATAGCACGGAATACAGTGATCCAGTGTAAACTTGGCCACTGGTGCCAAGCCCCTTGCCAAAGTCATCTGTCCTCAGCCACCTGCCACAACAGACTAAGGGGCACTTGGCTAGAAAAGGACAAGGCCCACCATTCGAATGAATGTTGATCACATATAGTGTGCAGAACACAATAATGTCCGTACTGGGGACAGAGGACAAGGGGCTTCCCTTTCCCATTCAGGTATTCCTGAGCTCGGGACCAAGGAGGGGTAGGCACAAAGTGCAAAGGGCTGGGCACACAGAAGGCAGCTTCCAAGGGTAGTTCCGCTCTCCTAGCATCTCCATCTTCTAGAGTCAGACATGCGGATCAGCATTTCTTAACCTAGCAAACCCACTGCTGACCACGACAGGATGGACAGAAGGCACCCTGGTTCAATGAAAACTGGGAAAACGTTCTTTCATCCAATCATTCATTCATTCATCAAACCCTAACAGAACATGTTGTGGTACCAAGCCTTGTGCTAGATACAAGGATCAGGAAAGTGGAGGAGTACCACGTGCTGCCCTGCCCACCCTGGAAAAGATCTCAGCTGTCAAAAGTGGCAGGGAAGTGGGGGAAGGGGAAAATCCCAAAATCCGATCTTATCTACCTTCCTGCCTTTGAACAAGGCCACCACAAAACCAGCAGGGCCTGTTCCCTACCTCTCAGCCACGGGCCCCTTTCCTTCCTAGAGGTTTCCTGTCTGCCTTCAGCAGGATCGCCTCCCACTACCCTTAGCAGTCCACATCTCTAAGAAGGTGAAATAATTTGCCACCTTAGCCCAAAGTCATGAATCCAAGAGAGCACTTATGGAGGTGCAGCAACAAACCAGGCTGAGAAAGAGCCCACAGTGGTCCCTCAGGTAGGTCCCTTGCAGGGATGCCCAAAACACCACAGGTGGCCCAGGAGCTGGAAGAAAGCCTGCTCGGTGTTTGAGCAGTGTCCAGCACTGAGCTGCAGACCCAGGAAGGCCACTCCCTCCCCTGCATCCACAGTATGGAGCTGAGCTGAGGAAACCGAGGCCCCAAGAGGGTAAGTGGTACTCCAGGGTCCTGGACCCCAGGTCAGTACCCCAGCCCAAGCCAGGTCAGCCATTGACAGCCCGTACTCGAGGCCATTCATAACCCACACATGCACAGCACTTGACTGTTTTCTGAAACTCTTTCCCATCCCTTTGCTCTCTCCAGATCCTCAAAGCAGCCTTCCACATGAGCAGGGTGGATCTTACATCTGTCTTAATTGATATAAAGTGAGTCCCAGGAGGCTGTGTACTGTGTCTGAGGCCATGTGAAAGAGGCTCAATGTGTAGGTCTTGCCTGACCTGGCCCACTCCTCTTCCTCTAGGCGGGTAGATGGCTACAACAGGAGTAAGAGGCAAGACTAAGATGTTTGCTCCTGTACAAAGGAAGTTGACAATCAGATGTGAGCGGATGAATGACACACAGACAACTTACCTTCATGGAGAAGGGCCAAATTAACACACTCAAAAATATTTACTGAGCTATGCGCCAGAGCCAGGAAGTGAGTCAGCAGCCAAAAAAAGGAGGGTGGTCAGAGTGAGCACAGTGGTCCAGGCAAAGGAGAAGAGACCATTCTATAAAGTACAGAGTGGTCTGGGAAGCATCCCAGGAAACATAAGGGAAGCCCAAACATGGCAGTGATTGGGCATAAAGCACCCTGGAGGGAACGTGGAGGGGCAAAGGGATCATTCAGAAGGTAAATTTGCAAAGTGGTCAGCCCAGCAGAACTTGAAATACTCCGTTAAGAGATTCTGTCTAAACACATTGTGTCCAGTTCCTCCCAATCCATCCTAGGTCACCCCCTTGTTCTGCCAGGAGCTTAACCAAAACCTCTAAGAGGTTCAGAATTCCACCTGTCCCACAGAATCCCCTGGGATCTGGTGCCTGTGACTCTCAGTGCACATCTGTCCACACACATCAGTCTGGACAGGGTGGACCCCAAATTCCTGCACATGAGGAATGATCCAAACACTCACAAGTCTACTCCACTGCCTAAGAGAAGGCAGGCGAAAGCCTACTTTGAAAAGGGCCGTGTTTTGCACATTTTAAGTGGTTTTCACACATTTCTGAGCAAGTGCATGACTGCTGTGTGTGTGAACATAACAAGTTTCAAGAAGGAAAAAAACAGTGGTTACATCTGACTCATCCTCCTCTCCTGGCTTTTTTCTCTTTCAACACATACACACCCCCAACACATGTGGCATTTCCCCTGAGACTGGTCGGCTTACCAGGTGGGCCTGGGGGCCCCGAGGGATCCATCAGGTCAAAACTCCCCTCACTCTCAGTGTGATGACCTCCTGGGTGACCCACGAAAACACAATTAACCCAGGAACTCCTGGAGGACCAGAACTGAGTTTTCACTGACACTGCCTTAAAGAGAGCATGTGGAACCCTGAGGAGTCAACAGCAGAATAAAACCTTGTACATTCTGAGCGCCACTTCCCATGGCCAAGGTTCCTCCAGAAAATGAAGGCAACTCCATCTGCAAAGCACAACTCCCCACACTAATCAGGGTGAACTCGTTCTCAACTGTTCCTCACTGCACTGCCCACCCTTGGGGTCCTTGACCATTTCACAAGAGCAAACCACTTGGGACCCAGCTCGCACAGGCGTTCACACCACCTCCACAAAACAGGAGAGGCTGGAGGTACTGTTCACACTTACAGGAGAGGCCTGGAAGCCTGGGACACATCCCTAACTCACACGGCTAGTAAAACCCCAAACATGATCCTGGATCTTACCTCAGCTGCCGAGAGCACAACAGAACTTCCAAGCTTCTGAAACCACGCTTGGCTTTTCCCAGGGATTAACTATACATCGAATTCAATGACAGCTCAACTCTAAATGGCATCACTGTCACTGTCATTATTGTCACTAGATGGCCACCAACCAGGACTGTTTGCTACAGCTGGTCTTGAGAGAGAAGGCGGGCCTGTTGACTACAAAAGCAGAAGGATCGCCGCAGGGCTTACTAAATTTGAAACCCTCTCCTGACATCCAGGCATTTAAACAGCTCATTGACTCCCATCCATAAATATTACTATAAGCTACAGTTTCATTTACTCTGAGCTGGAGCCAGGAGGGTATGAAAGTAGAGTGGGCACAAATGAGGTCCTGGAAAGTTTCTTATTTCCTTATGTTAGATGTTCATTTTAAAGAAAAGAAGCTGTGCCACAGGAGGACTCTCCTCAAACCCGAGTGTGTCTACATTCACACACAACTGCTCCTTTCACTCGGTGCCCAGAGTAAGTGGCACAACTGAAGTGTTCTAGACACACACACGCGAGGACACAGCCCAGCCTCCCAGTCAATCCTGGGCCTGTTCCGCCAGCATGGGACGTACAGTTTCCCCAGCACATAAGCAAGGCACAGAACAGCGGGTGGAACAGGGCTGACCCTTGGCGGCCCAGGGGTGTCCAGCCACACAAAGGAGCTAAAACCTGGATGAAGAGGGAGAAGGCTAGCATCCAACTCTGAACTCTGGAACTTTGTTCTGTGTCCTTGGGTAGCTCCCAGACCCTCTCTTGGTCTCTGGCTCCTGGTAAAGATGGAGGCTGAATTAGATAGTTCCACACTTGTTTCAGCCTCTTGCATGTATACACAACCCCTCCCCGCTCTCCCACTCAACACGACCATGTCAGTGAGGAGCACACAGTAGACGAACACACTTGTTTTTAAGAGACATTGGGATTTCATCGTATATATAAAAAGCCACCATTTGAGCCATTTTAATGCATACAACTCAGTGGTCAATTCGTTCACAGTATTGCACAAGAATCACCATTGCCTGATTCCACAACGTGGCCATCACCCCTAAGTGGCCAACCCAACACCCACTGAGCAATCACTCTCCCTTCCTCCCTCAGCCTGGCAACCACTAAACTGCCTGCTTTCTCTACACGTCTGCAATCCCGGCATTTCATGAAAATGGAATCACATATGGCTCCTCTGTGTCTGGCTGCTTTCACTCGGCCTCATGTGTTCAAGGTTCATCCACATTGTAGCAAGTACTTCATTTATCGGCTAAAAACTAGTCCACTCTGGAGCCGACTATCCCTTTGAATTAAGGGGTAAGTAAATCATTCACAAACTTTGGTACTATTAATAGTAAAAATTAAATCAGATAATCTATGACTGGACCAGCCCACGGGAGCACTCAGCTGGCTACTGCTCTTCACCATCACTAACAAAACCCCTGCGGCAGGGTCCCCCCACCCTGTATGGGGGTGCCTCACACCTCATTTCAGAGTCACAGACTGGAGGCTCCATCAGGCCCCAGCTTCTAAGTTGAATCAAAACATTTCTGCACGCGTACCATACATACATTCTCCTGGTTCTCCAATGTGCCCCTGAGAAGTAACCCACTCTCATGCAGGGTGATCATAAGCTAGCAAAATAGTAGGACCCCTCTTGGAGCCATCTTGCCACATGAAATTTACCAAAATAGAAAATTATTAGGGAGGTGGTATAATTCTTCATTTTTCAAAAAGATTCATAACAGGATTCCTTTAAAGGGCTTTGCTGGTGCTCCCAAGACAATTCGGCTGGCACAATGTCTCAGCAACAAACTTGCTCCATAAAACGACATACAGCAGTTGGGAGCCGGGCTCCTGATTCTGGAGGATTGGGGTGGTGACAGACCTGAGAAGCTGACGCGTAATGAGCATGCCTGATCTGGAAACCAGGGTCCTGGTCCCTACTCCACTTTCCAGGCTGTGCCTTTGAACGGGAACCGCCACTTCCCTGAGTGTCTATTTACTCGGGGAATGCAGGAGTCACACCCACTTTCCCTAAAGCTGGTGTGTGCATCCAAAGGACAGGGCCACGGAGGTGGAAATTGCCACTGTCACTCACAGTGCTGGCTCTAGGACATAGGCTCCATCCACCATTTGGGATGGAAGTCCACATTTGCGGAGCATTTCAAAACACTGTCCCATCTTCGTGGGCTGCTGGAACTTCTCCCACACTGGTTCTCTCCCATCCCCCTGCAGCCTCCCACAGCCCCCTCTGGGTCTTCCAGCTAAGCCCCATGAGGGACATTTGGGACCCTGCGTGCCCACTTCCACCTGCCTTCCGGGGCCGCGGAGGCGTCCACAGCCAAAGCAACCCTCCCCGAGGGCTCTGTGGCTGGCTCTCTCCGGCTCCTGAAGCTTGTTTTCTTTAATTAGCTCACTGTGGCAAGAGAAAAACGCAGCTCCACCCTCCAAATGAGCGGCTCTGAGCCTCAAATGTACTCTGTGGTTTGCCCCGGTGCTGCCAAGCTGTGAGCCAGGCAGCAGCAGCCTCCCTCCCGGGGCCAGGACGCAGGGCAGGAAGAAGCCCGCTCCTCACCATGGGCCTTTCTCTTCCCAACAGTTGACGTTGGGTGCTCAACCACAGGCCGGTTGCACCCCTTCCTGAGTCCCTGAAACCTGCGATTGTGGCTCCAGTTAGGGGACATTCCAAACTCTGCTGGTTTTCTTTCTCTCCCTCCCTCCCTCCTTCCTTCCTTTTTTAAAAACCTGCCCAGGGGCCAGTTGATGGTCCAAAATTCTATCCCCTCATCTCACAGAGGATGAGTGGAGACCCAAGCAAAGTCACTACTTCCTCCAGTCTGTCACAATAGTGAGCAAGCATTTAAAACACACTGAAGACTGAGCAGAGCTCTTCTGAACACTAGTATTTACAAGATTTCTGTACAAGTCATCTCGGCTGGGTCTCATCCATAAAGCAGGGATACCCATCACCACTTCACACATTAAGAAACTGAGACCTCGGGGCTGGGATTGTGGCTCAGTGGTACAGTGCTTGCCTCACATGCGTGAGGCACTGGGTTCGATACTCAGCACCACATATACATAAAAAAAATAAAGATATTGTGTCCATCTACAACTAAAAAAAAATTAAAAAAAAAAAAATAGAAACTGAGACCTGCAAGGTGCAGTGGCACACACCTGTAATCCCAGCAGCTCAGGAGGCCGAGGCAGGAGGATCATGAGTTCAAAGCCAGCCTCAGCAACTTAGTGAGGCCCTAAGCAACTCAGTGAGACCCTGTCTCTAAATAGGGCTGGGGATGTGGCTCAGTGGTAAAATATCCCCTGGATACAAAAAAAAGAAAGAAAGAAAGACACTGAGGCTTAATGAAGGAAGGGACAGTGAAGGTCACATGATGAGGGTGACAGAATGAAAACTCAGATCTTCAAATTCCAAGCATTACAAATTTTCTTTCATTCAGTAACTTCTGAAGCACTGCCTGAAAAACTGCTTAAAAATCTGGGCAGAGGCCCCTGGAACTGTACCCACAAAATCTCTAGAGCCAGACCTACTTTAGTCCTAGCACCTCTAAACAATCATTTCTTCCCCATCGTGTCCTTCACCATCATCCTTCACTGTTATGACTGCTGCTGGCACTGACTCAGGAGGATGGTCCACATACAATGTTAACCCCTCCAGCACTCACTGAAGCCTCACGACCACCCATCCTCATTTTGCAGATGGAGAAACTGAGGCACAAGGAAGCTTGAACAACTTGCTCAAGGACAAGCAACCAGTTAAGAGGAGATGAGACCTAATCCAAGATTTCAGCCTCTCAGTGGCCCTCATTGTTAACAACCAGGAGACCAAGGATGGCCCGATGAATAAGAGGAGACTTGGCAAAGGAGATGAGGTCAGAGTTGGGATTCAAACTGGAGGCTCTCTCTCCAGTCTATGGCTGGCTTACACCTCTACACAAAGTTGCTCAAAAACTCCCAAGAGTGAATGCACAGTGGATCCCAAAAGATCTCCAACAAGGGTATGTTTGCAGCCTCTGAACTCTGTCAACTGTCATCTCTATCAAGGGGACCACCACCCACTTGTCTATATGTCATTCCTCTGCTCTGCAACCCAGAAGGTGGGATGAGCAGATCTGGGATCTAGCCAAGGGCCGGCATGTGCAAGACCAGCCTGAGACTTCCAGCCTCAGGACAGCAGGTGGAGCTGGCTATGTCGTGGCAGCATCCAGGGCACAACAAAAATGGGGAACTCTCTGTGCCAAAAAAAAAAAAAAAAATGGAGGAGAAAGTACCAGTACTAAAACATAAAGCTCTTCCTCTTATCTACAGCCTCTCTCTTAACTTGGCATGGTGGTTTTCATTTGCTATTTAATATCATTTTAAGAAGATAAAATTTTGAATTATTTCCATGAATGTACCATTCAGACCGTGTGATGCCAGTTTTAAATGCAAAATCAGGAGCATTTAACTAGTAAGTGGAAATTACACTTTTGCAGCCTGGACATGCACGTGTGTCCTGTGACTTACCCACATCCCCCTCCCTCTGCTGTTTTCCTTTGCCTCCTCCCGTGCCCACGGTCTACCATGGCCCTCCGCACTCTGCGCAGCCCTATCTTTCCCTTGCCTTCCATGTCGTCATCTTCAGCATAAGAGCTAGCCGGTGCCAGGAAGTAACAAGTGAGAAGGGAGATCATGGGGTTCCTGGGTCGTCAACGTTTCTTAGAAGGCCATCGCCTTCTCTCCACATCCGAAACAAGTTCTGGTTCCTATGAAAAGCATGGGGCCTTCTAGGGGCCCTGCCCACTCAGTCATAGCTGTGATGCCTTATCTGGAGCTTGCTTTGACTCTGCTCAGCTCCCCCACGTCGTGGGACTGGCAGAAGTCTGTGCTTATAGGCAATGGGAACGCCACATGTAAAGGAAGTGGGAAGGGACAGGGGACACACGTGTGGTGGCGTCTCAGAACACCTCCCTCCTGAAACACTGGCTCAGAGATCAAATTAATAAGAGATTCTAGGTGGTAGTAACAGCACTGAACCAGGCACAGCCCTCACGGCACGCCCTCATGAAGGCCACATACTTCCCCACTGAGCTGTGCTTTCCAGCCTGGTCCATCGAAAGCCAAATGGGCTCAGGACCCCAGCTCAGGGGTTCTGGAACCTATATATATGCTGGAAAATGGCTCCAATACTAAGAGGCAAAAAGGACCCGAGTGAAATGTTTACCCAGTCCAATACCCACGGACGAGAAGCCTTCTTTAGCCTGTCTGAGGCTGCCATACTGAGCGACAGCTCTCTCACCACCCAGTAAAGCAAGATAGGTAAGCAAGCAGCCATCCTTTGAGCCAATTATCACTAAGGGAAAGGAGGATGAGACTAACCATTTACCAGCTCTTAGCCAGGCGACAAATGTGAGTTAGGTGTTATACACACGTTAACTTGATCTTACAACAACACTAAAAGACAGGTACTATTTTCCCCACTTTCTTGCTGGAGAAACAGACTCAGAGAAGGTATGTGATTTGCCCACAGCCTGTCCAGCCAGCTCAGGCTGACTTCTTTGGACCCATCTCCACCCACCAAGTCCCGCTCATACAGCCTTGCCCTCTGCCCAGGGGCTGGGGGAATCAGAGCTGGGCTACCACAAGTGCACTTAACTCGAGACAAAGAGAAAGAAAGTGACTACAAAGGCTCTGGCAACCAAGACAGTTAGAATCTTCCAGGACTTAAATAAAAAATGAAAGCCAAGCCTTCTTGGAGACACGTGTTAAAGGTACGTGGCCATGTCCTTAACACAGCTCCCCAGGCTCCCCTAAATGCCTATAAAGCAGATCTCAGGTAATTATGACTCTTGGATGGTCGCTGGCTACACGAGCAGCACTGTGTTTATTACGTGCAAGGCTCAGGTCCTGCATCCGCACGGATATTTAGTCAGTGAGACCTGCTGGAGCAGGCCCTGGGCTCGTGTTATCAAAGCTGCCCTGCCCTGCCACCGCCCTCTCCTCAGGGCACCCATTCTGAGCAGAGTCTGACAGCAAGATGGTTTAGTGCTGAGTCTGCTTTAGAAAGCGACCAGGTAAACACCCTTGCCCTGTGCAGGTGGAGCCTCTGGGACAGAGGGTAATGCAGGACCCCAAACGCAGGGCAAATGGCAGCAGAGGTCACTTGTGCCCCAGGGATTCTTCTCCCATCCTAATGTTACTTTCCAGTTGCAATCCAAATGGTGACACTGCTGGAAGAGGCCGTGGCTGGCCTCACATGGCCTTTTGCCCCATGGGCTACCTGTGCAGCTGCCTCAGGTCCTACTGCCTGGCCAAGGACCCATCCACCAAATGGGTGGGAGAGGCCTTGGAACACGGTGGAGGTGCTGGTCTGGGAAGCACACAAGAGCCCTGGGTTCAGATTCCTTGCCTGAGTCACCCTAGGAAAACATTTGCCTTCTCTGAGCCTTGGTTTCCTCAACCATGACCTGGGAACAACACTGAGCAGAGAAGACCCTCAGTCACCTCAGTGATGTGTGCACTGGGGTGGTGGGCAGTCCTCCCATTGGTCCAAGAGGCTGCCAGAGGTAAACAGCCTCCACGCAGTAAGGCCACCCTTTGTAGATCCAACCTGCCGCTGCCAGTCAACAAGAGCATTTACCCAGTTCCTCTTTCCCTTCTCAGCAGCACCAGTACTGCAGGGGCTCAGAGGCAAAGTAGCTCTTTCTGCCCCTCAGAACTGGGCATGCTCACATGCTTCCTCTTAAACTATGAGATTGTTGGTGACTTCTCATTAGATCCCTGCTTGACAGGGCTGCTGAGAGGATTAAGAGAGAGAAGGGTGTGAAAAGCCCAGGTGGCATCTTCTTCCAGGCACTGGTGGCCACACCAGCCTTCATGGACCAATACAGACCAAGACCCTCTGCTCGGAGGTGGAGTGGGAGGTTCACGCAGGGGGCTAGACACAGGCCTGGGAAATGGCGCAAGCCCTAACAATTTTATATTCAGGGGACCCACAGGGCAGTTTCGTGTCAACCACCCCATCTGATCTACACCATGATCAGTGAGACGAGGAGCCAGGCAGAGGTCTGACAGGTAAGACCAGTGCATCTCAGAAAGCTTACGCGGTGTGCCTCAGAACACTGCCAGCACAGGAAGCCAGAAGGCCTGGTTCTGAGGATCTTTCCTTTCAACCAAGTTGACAGATACAAGTGACAAGGCAGTGGAGAAGGGAAGTCTGATGACAGAAAGCAAATTCTAGTCCAATATTCCTCCTCAGAGCAGGCTGCTAGCCCCCAAGTATCCATCACGGATTTGCAGAGCTCACACCTCTGGCATGGGGACCAATCTCCTACAGCCCAGAGACTGACTGCTATTGCCACACTTCCTTCCCCAAAGCTCCAAAACACCCAACACATGGAACATCATGCCTGCATTTACTCCGCATAGCAAACTCGTGGTTTGATATTTTTAGCTCTTTAACAAGAGGAAAGATGAACCCCAGCAGGAAAGAAGGGCAAGGGTGAGGCCTGACCGGAGAGGTGTGCAGCCTGCAGTCCTCTTCTGCTCCACCAGCCGCACTGCCACATCCCGCCCCCAAGCCTCCCAGGTTCTCCAGCATTCATGTGCAGCAGCAGCCCTCACAGAAAGGGCAAAATGCAGATGACTGGGTCCACCCTAGGGTTGCTCAACCCAAGACTGCCTCTCTAACAAGTGCCCCTGTAGACTGATGCTGATCTGCTGGCCAGGGAACACACTTTGACAATTGTTGACTGATAACCAAAAGCACTCATCCAACAGTGGGGGACTGGTTAGATTAAGTATCTACTTGATAAAATAGCTGTATAATTACGAAGACCACGACACAGTGCTCATAGCAGAATCAGGTTAGAGCATCAAGTTTGTACCTCCTGCAGGTCCTGGTCCGGTTCGCCCTCTGATCCATTGCTCATTTTCCTGTGCTCTGCTCTGTTGGCCCCAGGCCTGATCCCTGACTTTCTAGGCCCCACATGGAAGGGTGGGGGCTGGGCACTTCTCCCCTCTCCCTTTCTAGAAGCAGTTATATCTGCTCTAGACAGGTCCATGGTGACCCCAACCCTGGGCACTGGGAATACCACCTCTTCCCTTTGTCCCTCCAGCCTAAAGGTAGGAATGGCCTCCTACTAAGCTCTGGGTCACCTCGCCTTCTCATGTTTGGCTTCTCAGCTTCTTTATCTTCTGTGTAACCAAGGCCCCATATTAAATTCCCTCTGTGGTAAATACTTGATGCTGTTCCTGCTTTCCTGGTCAGACTCTGACTGAAAAATATCCAATTTCAGCAACGCAAAAACGCTTATGCAAACAGACACTTCGAGAAGGCAACGTGAAAGGATTTTAAAAGGTAAAATTATGAAGCATTTTCTTCCTCAAAAACTGTTAGAGGAGTGCTGCTTATCTATTATTATTAACATACAAAACTCATGCCAGGTATGCAATTTAAGGGAAAGCAAAGACAAGGCTTTATGAGGAAAAGGTCAGAGAGCTATGAATTCATGACAACAAATCTAAGAAAACCAACCCCTATACTTTCATTTCTAAAAACACCTTATTTTGGAGAAACCATGGCCACAGCCACAATGACACCAGCAGTTCCCCCTGAAAGCACGAGGTGGTTATCTGGGGTGAGTGACTCACTTGCTGAAGAGGTCACATAGCATATCACTCTGGATCAGCGCCCAGTGCCCAGCAGGGGCAGGTTACCAGCCAGCCCCCAGCCCCAGCCCTATGTGACAGTGGAGGCAGGTCCCTCACATCTGCAGGGACCCTGTCAGAGGAGATGGGCCACAGACTGCTGGGGTGCAAGGGAGGATGTTCAAAGAAGAGGATGGGGCTAGGGACGGAGCTCAGTGGTTGAGCAGTTGCTGAGCTTGTACAAGGCCCTGGGGGTCCATCCCCAGTACCACCAAAAAAAAGAGAGAGAAGTAAAGTAAGAGAGCTTTGGTCAGCCAGGTCCACCAAGCATCATGGCAGCCACATGTGTACTGGGGGCATTGGGGGAAGGAATTAGCATCTTCTTTGTTCACCATTCTGAAGGGTTTTCTCTCCCGTGGGCACAATTAAAATCAAAAGAAACACACTCCATGAAACCAGATGGTAACAATATAATAAATTATAGTGGCTTCCTGCAAGGGAACTCTATGGACCCTGAAGAAAACCACTCCTCCACCGAGCTTGAGCCTGAACGGGTGGCAGATAACCAAGTGCTCAAGGAGGTGCTTGGCCAGGGACCAAGTACAGTTTGGTGGTCTGTTTAGAAGATCTGAGTCTGACAACACCACAGACTAGGAGGCCTACTGCTGTGAGTTCTTTCCAAACCCAAGCCAAGGCTGATTGGGTGCTGGGGAGAAACGCAAAGGCCAGGATGCTAGGAAGGATGGAGAAGCCTCGAGGGCTTTCAGAGAAACAGTTTTCTTTCCAAACCTGAGGGGAATAGCAAACACACTTGGAAAACCAGGGCTCAATTTACAGCTGTTCACCTGGGGCTCCCTAAACCAGCAGCAGGAAGTGCTCCCCACCCTGCTGCCTCCCACCCATTCTCCTTCCCCAGGACACTGACATCAGGGCCTGACACTCTCACCCCTGCCTGCTAGCCTGCTCTACATCACAAGACAATGATCTGCTCAGGGGAAACGGCTCTTGGCAAGGCTGTCAACTAATAAGAAAAGATAGTCCAGATTTAAGCAAAACTCATACATTTAAAAAAAAAAAAATCCGAGCCACCCAGACATAGGGTCCAGAGACCTGACTGTAACTCTGGTTTTGCCAATAATTCATCATAGGCTCTTAGACAAGTCTCTGCACCCCTTAGGTCCTATTTCCCATCTGTCAATAACAGAGTTGGACTAGGTGACCTACCAAGATCACCCCTGAACAGTGGTGAACACATGCTATCACTTGTCTTGAGCCAGTCCTTCAGAGCTCCTGAAGAAGATATGGGCACCTATATGCTGAAGTTCAAAGAACTGAAGCAACTGTCTCAAGAGTCAGAGCTACTAAGTAGCAAATTTGAGGTATTCAACAAAATCTGACTATAGACTCCTTTACCTTCCAAATACACTGTGACCCACCAAGATTCTAAGTGTGGCACTCCCTTGGAGTCCACCAGTCAGTCATGTGAGATAGGAAGGCCCCACTCTGAGCAAGGGGAACCCCCGTTCCATCAGCTCTTTGTGGGCCTGTCACCACCTCCTCAGGGTGGTGCCACACTTGGCCCAGTACATCTCCTCCCTGGCTCCCATGCAGGGCAGAGCATGCACAAGCCAGCCCTTTGGGAAAGAGTGACCCTGGGGAAAAGAAACCCATGTGGCTTCAGAGGTGAAGACAGCAAACCTCAGTTGATGGCTCGCATAGCATACTACTGAGTGCTCCGTGTGTCTCTTGCTTGTCCCTCCAGGGCACCCAGCTGAGGCTGCCTGCTGACCACCAAGCTGCTTCCTCACTGTGGACCTTGGGTCAAGCCTCTGCGCTCCAACTCTCCACTGCTCACTGAGACTACCACCTACTTCCAGAAACCATCACGCAGAGGACAGGGAATCGTGTGTGGAAAAGTGCTTCATAAACTGTAAAGTGCTGTGCACAGGAAAGGTGGTGGTGTTTCTCCTTGTTCCAGTGACCGTGACTGAAAAAGAACTCATTGTTTCCCAAGATGTAAAGCAGGTATAGCATGCTCATTTTATTTTTCTTTTGAGGCAACAGAGTGGTGTCAAAGAATTCTGTGGAACGGAAGGACTGGACTCAGGTCCTGCTCCTCCACTAACTCTAAGGAGACCACTCACCCTGTCCCCACCCAGGGCTGCTGTAAAGATACACAGTGGGAAAGTGCTCTATGCACCACAGTGTGCTACACATCAGCCCTCACTGAGGCTGAGGATGATGACAGGCTGGCCCAGATCGAAGGGAATTTGGCTTATTTCCTGGCTATTCAAAAATGACCGTGAAGCTAAAGGAGTAAATGGAAGGCGGGGCGGGGGGAGAGGGGGGCAAACAGAAAAGTTTGCTCACTGAAAAACCACAAGGTAGTAAAGATGGTCCACAGGTAGGGCAGGCAGTGGGTTCCCAGGGTATCTCCTCCTGCTCCCTGCTGGGGTCTCCTAGTGTGGCCTGTCCAGATCTAACAGCCCAAACCACCCCCACACAACCTTTAAAAAGCCCAATTTGCAAGAGAAAGCTGCTGGGGGCACCTCCTGCACTCTGCAATGCTTACTTTGTGTCAAATGTTTTCTTTGGGGTCTCCTGGGGAGATAGGGCTTCTGGGGGTTTTGAGAGAAGGGTGTGAAAAGCCCAAGTACTGAGCCGCCCCCCTTTCTGGGCTCACTGGGCCATCTTTGTCCCTAGAAAGGTCACCATGACAAAGATCTGAGGTCAGCCCTGTCCAACCCACATGCTCTGGGCGGCAGGAAGCTGCTCCCTTCTTACCCAGAGTGTTTCTCCCTCCAGTTGGTTGGGGAGGGCACTCGGAAATAGGATGCCTAGCAAGCAAACTCGAAGTGGTGTGAAAAGGCACCACAGCACTGCAGGGTTTCCTCTGCCGCCACTACTGCCCTGGTCAGCTCTGCTGCTTTGTGCCCCCTCCTCCCAACGCTTGCTGATGCACAGGGGGCCTCCACCAACTCTTGTCCCAGGGTTTCCATAGTGCGCTGCCCCAACTCCTAATCACCCGCCTCACCTTCCCTAACCCAAAAAGCAGAGCTAAGAAAGAACAGCAGTGAGCTCCCCAAGTCCATCAAGAAAGCCACTTAGCACCAGCCAACTCTAAACCCATCCGCCAAACCACCCACTCCCAGGAGAATGGGTCCCAAGCCGGGGGCTCCCAGCACCCACACAGGCAAACAGGGAGCAGGGTAAACCAAGCTTAGACCAGAGTTCACACACCAGGAGCTCCCCCTGCCATTAAGGTGATAATGAGGTAGAAACTAACAAATGCAGATGCCCTTCCCCTCCAGCCCAAGGTTTCTATTTTTATTCTTCTCCATGAGCTGGAGTAATCAAGTCTGAGCTGTCAATCAACTGGGCAGGACAAACTCCAAGATCCTGGTCTACACCCTGGCTTCCAAAGGGGTGGCTGGCTCCGCCTGTTTCAGGCAGGAGTGGCATCACAGCAAGACAATCTCAAAGCACAGAGACCATAAACACAAAATTAAAAGGTAAAGTAAAAAGGGAGGAGATGTTTACTGGAAACTTGAGTTCTGTTGCCCAGAAAATATAGGGCTTTTTTTTAAACACACACAAACACACACATATATAAAAATGCCTCTGCCACCCACCTGAAATATGTACTTTGCTCTATATATGGCTTTCTTATCTGTCCCTGATTATACTCAGCTCGTGACCGGGAAACCAGGAATGATCACCCCACAGAGAAATGACAGCCTTTACCACCCCAGGGCCTAACAAAGCCAGTTCTGCATTTACTGATGATCACTGTCACAGGGAAAACTTGAGTATTCTGATGCACAGAAAATGCTGCCCCTGCTTCAAGGATGCCAGGGAGCTCCTGCGACTGAGGACATAAAAGGTCCATGGTATCTCTGGGTGCAGAGAGAAAAGACTTTCCAACTGAAACCATGCAGGAAATTAAAGTTTGCTGGTGGCGAATATTAAAACGGAGATCTCACAAAGACCGCTCCACTCATACACAGCAAAAGAAAAAAAGCTAGAGGAACATGTATACCTGAAAGGAAAATTTCATGGAAGCAAGAACGTAAAGTCTTTGTCGCTAGCAATGAGGTGTCCACCAGGGCTGCTGGCATCATGTAAGAAGGGAGAAGACAGGCACGATTTGCAAATGGGGCCTGTGTGTCTTGCTTTTGCTAGCTCAGGTGCACGTTCCTTGATGCATCTTGTCCCATCGCACTCCCTGTGGCTTCTGAATCCCTAGAACACTCACCGTGTGGCTGCAGCACAGAAGGCCTTCATCACTACCATCTGACCCTGGTGTACTCAAACCTTCAGGACTCCATGCTTTCTGAGGGCAGGGGCTATACTTGCCATTTCTCCAGGTCCCCTGCTCAGCTTCCTCAATGCTTAACTGATAGCTTCCCTCCAAAAAAAAAAAATAGCAACCTAATCACATTTAAGCATCTACACTTGCATTGCCAAGCAAGCCTTTTGCTAAGCTTCTCTCCAGCCCCCTTCTCCTGTGAAACCCCTTGAGGTGCATCAGAGTTGACAAGTTCTCTCCCCTACAGCTCATTTAAGTATCCATCTTTGCATTCCTCCTACCCAAATAAGTCTGCCCTTCTACCTGGATGAGAGATTCCAACCCGCTGCCCTTCGCTGGTTTGGCCTCTTCTGTTAATGTTTTAATCCCGACAGCTGTGCCCATCAGATTTCTTAGGCTAGAGGACGTGATTCTCTGCAGGAAACCAAGAACAACTGGACGTGAACAGGAGTGTGTAGATGAAGTGGCAGAACACTGCTGACTAGACAGAGGCCCTTCCACCAAAGTGTCAGGGAACAACATACGTTCCTACACGCTTCTGCAGCCCCGAGAATCCACCAGAGCCCTGCCAGAGATCTGACACGAAGGAATGCCAGGGTTGGCTGAGACCTCTTATTTAAGTTTCATGAAAAAAGTGTGGGTGTGTGTAATGGCCTGTTCAATCCACTCCTGCTCTGCCTGCTAGCTCCACCCCCACTTCATACTCTGAGTTTCCTGAGCAGAAATAACCAACTACAGATGGTCCCACTACTTCAAAGATGCTCAGAAACCACTGACCCAGAGATAGGAGAGAACTGGGGCTCTAAACCTCAGGGCAACTCTCACCAGCGGCAGCTGCCAATACCAAATCAACACACATCCAGAACCCAGGACTTACTTTCTGTGTGCATGTGCTTTTTATTTTCCTAGCCATCCACTATCACTTGCCACCCAAAATAAGTGCCGGTCCTTTAGACTAAACCAAGGCTTTACATAAGCTTCTACAGCTGTGGCTCTGAGGCCTGGCTACACCCTAGCATCACCTGGGAAAATTCAAAAGTACTGATTTCCCAGCCCCCACCTGTAGAAATTCTGAATTAACTGGCCAGAGATATAGTCTGAGCATCAGAATTTTTATAAGCAGCCATGGTTGAGAACTTCCTGTAGTGACCCCAACAACCAATTGCGAATGATAGAAAGAAGCCACCACAGCTTACTTTGAACCCCAAACCTCTATCCTGTCCTCAACTGCAGGCCCCAATTTCTAGTCCCTGAGTGATTGTACTGTGATTCTGAAACTATCAGAATGACTATCAGGGTTGTTTCTTTGAATGCAAGTGCAGGAATCTGAATTTTAGGGTGGAAGAAACTTTAAAATCCTGCTAAGCCAACGCCTTCGCTTTGCAGAAGAGGAAGACAGAGGCTGGGTAGCAAAGTGACTCACTAGAGGTCACAAAGCTGGTGTACCAGGGACCAGGCCTCTAATTCTCTCTGTCACATCACAAGGGGCCCCTGTGGTGAGAGATTCCAGACAAAAACAACGGGGAAGGTCTGGCCATTGCTTGCTTCTGGGTGTGCTCTCCGGAGGTCATCCTCTAGCTGCCTGATCTCTAAGGGCTGTCACCTCATTGGCCTTAAAACGCCTGAGGGCAAAGACGGTGCTGCTCTTTAAAGATTCCTTAGCACACTGGTCAGATGGCCATCCTCAAAGACTATACCTGCCTGCTGGCTGAGGGTCCTGGAAAAAGCCATAAGCAGAGAGAGTCTAAACCAGTTTTGACAGGGCACTCTGTTGAACTGCAGGTCTGGGAGACCAAAGCCAACAGCAGATTCTACTTTCTCGTGGATAAAAGAGAGCTGATTATTGGTTTTGAAATCTCTAACCAACCTGTGAACACGTTTCCCTTCCTTTCTGTATTTTTATGGCGGCACAGTTGCAACGCAGCTGGTGCCTGGCGGCCCAGGAGACCTATGCTTGGAGTTAGATGAGCGCTGCCCTTCATCTGCAGCCTGGCCGCCCCTGGCCACCCCTGGCCGCCCCTGGCCTGCCATCGGTTTTCAGGTGCATCCACATTCACCATGAGGACAGGGGTATGCAGGACCTTCCAAATCAAGAAGTCACTTGCAGTTCCTGGACCACGGCATCTGGTGACACCAACCACCAACAATGGCTGATTAGTGAAGTCTCATGAATTAAACAATGACTATGACACAACTCAACAAGGGCAATAAGAAACCTCTCCAGGTAGCGCATCTTACCAAAACTTAGAATTGGTCCCTGGAAAAACGTGGACATGGAGAAAACAAAGGCGAGAAGCCAAGAAGGAGAGTTCAGAGAGAGACCAGGAAATAATAGAACCAACACACAACTGTGAGGTTCACTTTTTTTTTCCTGGTACCAGGGATTGAACCCAGAGGCACTTAACCACTAAGCCACATCCCCGGCCCTTTTTTATATTTTTACTTAGAGACAGGGTCTCACTGAGTTGCTAAGGGCCTTGCTAAGTTGCTGAGGCTGGTTCTGAACTCACCATCCTCTTGGCTCAGCCTCCCCACCTGCTGGGGTTACAGGTATGCACCGCCACGCCTGGCCAAGGTTCACTCTTCAAGCTTGTCATTCTGCAGATGGAGAGACCAATACTCAGGAAGTCAAGGTGACTTTCCCAATGTCACAGAGCCTATCTCTGCAAGCAAGTTCCAAGGGGCCTTGGCCTCACCAGGAGAACAGGACGCTGAGCTTGTAGCTCCTTCACAGCTCTTCCCTATTCTGACCACTTGCTGATTTGACATTTTATTGAGCCCGGGGAGTCTCTGATAAAGATGAAGACCAGAGCAGCATGGGAGGTGGAATGAGGAGAAATGGTACAAGTTCAATTTCAGGTGTTGCAGGGATATTCAGGTTGTGATGTCTGGAGCTGAGGGCCTCCAGCTCTGAAGAATTACAGACCTGGAAGTCACTCTCACAATGGTCACAAATGAAACCAGTGAGAGATCTGACCTGCACTTCCAACTCCGACTCAGGCCAGCTGGGTAGAAGGACTTCCAGCATATGGTTCTGTTTTCTCATCACTGAAGTGAAAGCAGATAGCAAAACCTAAAAACACGGTGGCCAAACGGTGACATTCAAAAAGATCCCTGGATCAAAGCCCTTTTGTGAAGAGTGTTATTTCGCCCTCCTCCTAACGGTAACCACTTCCCACACGAACCCCAGTAAGGCACCGTGCAGCCCACAAGACAGATAGAAATATGACCACACTTCCCTCTCATAAACAGACGATGGTAAACATCTGAGACCACTGGTCCACAGCGTGGTTACACCAAGGGTTAGGGGCCCTTGGCAGAGGGCCTCCAGTGTCCCACATGCAGACACTTCCTCTCAATGGGAAGCCTGCACCATTAACTTTAGAACTGAGGCTGATCAAACAGGACCAGCCTCCCACTGGGACAACTTACTGGTTTCACGCCCAGGCTCACCTGGCCACTGCTCCCGGAAACCTGAGAATTTTCAAGGAAAGGAGCTGTTTGGCTTCCCTCTGGGCGGGGCAGTGCTACAGCGGTGCCCCGGGGGCAGGAGGGCGACCTCACAGGTCTACTCAAGTGTGCAGGGCCCCACCCCCTCCATATCTGCCAACTCCACCTTCTGGATTTGGTAGTGGGGGCTCGTTTTAAATAATCAAAGCAAAAACAGCAACTCTTGCAATCAAGCAAGGAAAAACAGGCAAACCTCCAAATAAACTTCTTTAGCTTTGAGATGCTCTCTGGGGTCCCAAGTTATCCTAATTCCTAGATCAACAGCAAAATAAAATGTGAGGCCTTGCCCAGGCTCTGTTGGCTCAGAACTGGGATGAAAGGGCATTGGCAGGCCTGAAGGTAGCTGTCACTGAGCTGGGACAAGATGACACAAGGGTACTCCATGCCCGCCTACAGAAGGAGCTCTCAGAAAACGGCACAGAGTCCTCCTAGGAACGTCAGCATTTTGTTTTTAAGCACCGCTCATGCGTAGAATTTTTATTTTTTCATGGGTATGCTTTCAGAGAACGCACTGAGCAGATTCAAAGCAAGTGAGAGGCACCAAGGCATTAGACGTGAAATTAACCTGCGTATGCTTCTGAAGCTAGAATACACAGAAACCTTCAGAAAATTCCCCTGGGGGAAAGAGGCTCTTAGCTCTGCACCCTACCCCCACTCCATATTCAAGGGGAGGTTTTTTGTCTTCATTTCGTCAACAGGAAAATAAAATGAGCAGAGAGGTGGAGACAGAAATCTGAACTGCTTGAAAAGTTCTGGCTTGGGTCACAAAATGTGTGGTCCTCAGGCCTCCTCAGAGGCCCCCAGAGGCCCCTCTGTGATTCTCACTTCCGCTTGTCTCTTGTCTCCCTGAGACGTAATTTAACACCTCTTCCAAAGCTGCCAAAGCCACCAGACTGCTATAATCTACCCATTAGATGCTCCAACACAGTTACATAATCGTCTCTCCACCTCTCTCCACCTCGAATGACTACAAGCCACACGAGGGCGGGAACTGGCGTCTGGCTTCCAGAGACAGCCTCACCAAGCAGAGGCACTGGTACAGGTTGAGGAGTCTGGGAGAAAGGAGAACAAATGACAGGTATTAATTAAAAGTTACCTAGCACCACACTTAAGAACCCTAATGGGTTAAAGAAATATCTGGGTCCTTGACTTAAAGAGGCTTTCGACAATCCACTACTTCTGCCATGGACTGAGTGTGACATGACACTGCCCAGTAAGGTCTCTGTCACTGATGTTTCTTCCTGGATACAGACCCCCAAGAAGCAGCAGCCCTTTTCTGCCCTTGGCTGCAACTGTTTAAAGAGGTTATATTTGCAATAGCTGTGGCCATCTGAGGACCACAGGGGACCAGCTTGAAGACAAAAAGCCATCAAGCTGGAGATGGCAAAGCAGAAAGAGGGAAGGCTCCCAAGATCCTCTGATGCCTGAATATTCCTTGTCTCGAATTCTTAGGGGAGAGAACAGCCCCCACATGGACAGCTGTTCACTGGGTTTCAGAGAACTTTCAGCCAAAAGCATTCCACTATGGTGTGTCTGGTCCCTGATCCAGAATGTGCCCTGGATCAGTGAGGGAGGGGCTCAGTGACTTACTGTGTTACCCAGGCATGAGGGGACACAGACCTCAGCTTCTGGAAAGTGGTGAGCTATGGTGGGAAGGACAGCAACTCAGGAAATGCGAAAGCAGATTCTAGTCTTACCCGCAGGATGGCCTAGTGGTCCCCTAGTGACTCTGGGGATCAGTTTCCATGATGGCTCACCAATGAACAGGGACAAAAGCAATGAGTACCCTGTGGCCAAACTCCCCAACCCGACAGGCCTCCTTGTGTCTGGTGGGTAGGGAAAGGGGAAATACATGCTAAATATATGAGACCTGTAGAGGCACCAAGGTGAATGACAGGTGGCAGCATCAGCTGAAGTTCTCCAAGCAGGTGCTGAGCTTGGTTTGGGTTGACTTTCCTCTTTTCTCAGACTATCACCATTACTCTTGGTTACCTCAGCTGCTCTTCTCTGAGCTCAGCAAACCAGGCCTCACCTGGGACCACAGCTGGCCACAGCTGGCCTTAAGACCTCCAGGCCCTCTCACAATGCATCATGTGGGGCAAGGGAAGGATGAGGTTTGGACAACTGCAAAAACCAACCCTGAGAGCACCAAGCAACAGCAAACCAGTGCCGCCTCCACACGCCCTCCACAGCACTCCGCTGGCACAGGGGCTTATGCAGGCCACGTGCTCTCTCCACGAGCCTGGCACAGTCCGTGCATTTACCACAATCAAAGAGAAAGACAGGCATGCTTGCTGTTATTTTTAATTCCTTCCTCACCACCTCGAAAAAATTCTTGAGCAAGAGGATTATCCACTAAACTTTCCCAATTCCCAGCCAAGAGTATATTTGAGGCCTCAGCTCAAATGCAGCATCAGAGCCAGAGAGGTCAGGCCCCATAAGGCTCTGCTCCGGGCCATCTAACATTATCCGAGTTGTACTGGGCCTAGTGGCATCTCCCAGGTCTCGAAGGGACAGAGCCTGATGAGGGTACAGACATCCCCTATGTGTACACACTTCCACCCCCACCTCCCTCTGTCCACCACGGCCAAATGTCCCTCCCTTTGGCTGCAATCAATTAAGCTCTGTGCTGACTTCACAATTTCAGATCATCCTTAAGGTCTCATCCTGTTTTAAAATATTATGTCGCTAACTTGCTACAGGACCTTAGGCCTGTTCCTTTACCTGGAATAGCAGCCACTAATTCACACCGTCCCTCCACTGGAGCCTATCTGGGAACCGGCTGATCTGGCTCTCCCTGTTCCTGCGCTCAGGGTCATGGTCACTGGTGCAGAGGCAGGGACGGAGGAACCACTCACCCAGGTGTGCCTGCACAGCCCAGATTTATGCATACTGTCGGGCCATAATTATTAATGGTGTTGCCCTTTTCATTCTTAGAAATGTCCTGAGTGGTTTGATAAATTATATAGTCCTAGATTCTAGGAGAAGGAGGTAAATCCATCTCTGTCCCTTCTGATGAGGCCTAAAGCAACTTCCCCAAATCATCTGAACCTTGTTTACAAAACAAGGAGAATGATGCAAGTTTCATATAAAGATGAGAGCAGTGTTTTTCTCAGGCAACTGTGAGGACAGAGGACACAGAACAGGACTAAGCCCCAGACACCTGAGTGCAAAATCCTGATCTGTCCCTGACACCCTCAGAGCTTCAGCACACATGGACAACACACCTTCCCAGAGGACTGCAGAGTCACTCTGCCATCCAGTGTACCTCCAGCACTCAGCCCAGGCAGAACGTCCAAGGATCACCCCTGGGAGAGGCCTAGATGACATGCTGAAGGCCAGCACCACCAACCCTGACATCTTCTGACTCAAATGCTTGATCAAGACAAGAGCAACAGCCTAGCTGAGCTTCCAGGGCAAGGCACTGGAGCATGTGCACACTGAGTTCACACCCCTGTTCCATCTGTGCACTCTATGGTTTTCTCTAAGGTCTCTGTAAAATCTGGGTGTTCACTTAGGAGCTTAAGTCCATCACTGCCGGCAAGGGACTTGAGCAACACTAGAGAGCTGGGCTTCACAAAGTAACAGAGGTGACACTGATTAACATCTGGTGCCTTGAAAAACTGCTATTCATACACAGCTGATCATCAACTTCAACAAGCCTAGGGAGGGAGGTTTCATTTCTCCACTTTACTTGTAAGGAAAGGGAGGCCCAGAGGAAAGGAGGGACTGGGCCACCATCACCAGTCAGTGGGGAGCAGGGATGGGAACCCAGGGTGCTCCTCTGCCACGTGCCATCTTCATCTCACCTTTAGTAGCAAGCTTCCCGCCATGGTCTCCAGAATTGTCCATGGATAGAACCTGTCCATGAATACAAAACTCCATCCTTTAAAAACCCATCAACTTAGATTATCAAAACCAAAAAACAGACTGTAGACAGATAAAGTCAATTGTACCCAATGTCTACATGGTTAACATGACTTGTTAGTTCTCAATGACAAAAATAAACGAACAACACTGATCTAAGCAAACTATTTTACTCTCTTAGTAGGGAATATAAGGTTTCTAACACACTGATACCATTTCATGCGCCGGCTGCAGTGGAGACGGGCAGCAATAGGGAAGCCTGGCCTAGAGGGTCACTCATAAAGAAATGTAGGCACTGGCCAGCCACAGTCCACCCAACGGCGGGGCCAGGCCCAGGGAGACCCGGAGAGGGGCCCAGCTTCCCCTCTGGAGGCTTTGCTTGGGGACAGCAGGCACCAGATGAAGCCCAGCAACGCTCCGCTTCACTTCCCAAGGAGTCCATGACATGAGTCACTGGCTAATACCTGAACACTCAGCTCCCAGAGCCCTCCTGGCTGAACAACGCGTCTTCTCTCCTGACAGCCAACAAAACACTATTTTCGACCTGGTCCAGACGTAGCCTAAAGCTGTCCACATGGTGGTGTAAGGGATTAGGACTCTGACCTGGATAACTCGGGCAGAAAACCTGCTGTTACTGGCCATGGAGCCAGGGGCGGAAACAGAATAGGAACAGGACAGAGGCTTTAGCCACGCCACTCCCCCACTTTAAAATCTCCTGGAGGCTGACAGAGCAAGGTCCAGAGGCCAAGCTTGGCCGACCAAAGGGCTTGGCAACATCCTTCTCCCTTCCTTGCCGGCCACTCCCTCTTCCATGCTCTGGCCACCCTGAACTGCTCTGCTGTCCCCAGACTCCAGGCCTGTCCCAGCTCTGTCTGGCCTGCTGTCTCTGCAGCCCCCCCCTTCTATCCATCCTTTGAGACCCCACTGGTGCATCACCTCCTCTGGGAAACTTTCTGACACCCCCAGGATGGCTGCTCCACCTCTGGGCTCCCAAATAACACTATTTGACTTTTAGTGAGCTGTTTCTCCCAGAGTCTGAGCAACCGAGCTGGTTACTGGTGCCCTTTTGCCTCTAGGCAATTCAGAGACAGGGCTTCATCTGAGCCCAAAGTCAGTGCTTCATAAATGTTTCCATCACACAAATGCACAGTGTTCGGCTCTCTGCTCCACTCTGTTGGGGGGCAGCTGCAGTAGGGGCCACCTGCTCCCGGACCTGCCTATCATTCCCTCTGTCCTGGGCTCAGCATGAGGGTGATCAACTCCTGCAGACATTTCCATAATTCTATCCATACCATGGTGCCACCTGGGCTGGGCCTCAGTTATGGCCACACATTTGAACGGATGGTCCTAAATGTAGGTTTGCCACTATCCCCCGCAGGTCCCAGAGCCAGAGTAGCCAGGCAGGCCTGCATCCCGCGTCATAGTTCAAAGGGAGAGACTGAGGGAACAAACAGGGAACTGGAATGTGTCCCAGCATCCTACCTTGACAGATAGCTTAATGTGATCTAGAAAACCAGGTTTGAACTTGGAATTCTCTGATCCTTTGGTTTCACAATGGAATAGGGAGGCCCAGGAAGAACCAGCCCTGGGTCTCAACCTACCCCAGCACCATCCATCACTTTAGGGGCCTTATGAACACTATTTGGATTCCCCAGAACATAAGTCAAGATCCAGTTGATCCTTGCACTGGGTCCCTGCACCTCTTGCCCAGCCTGCAGGCCCTTGGGTGCACCCACTGTCCATGGCAGACACGTCTGACCTCAGGCAAATGGACCTCAGAAGAGGCCCAGGTGGTACTTTGGAGCAGACACTGAAGCAGCAAACTGAGGGGTCAGGGCCCTGGGTACAATCTAGATAGAAGAGGTGCAGGTTTGAGATGGGCCTATCCCTTGGCCCTACACACTCCTTGCCCCACAAAGAAAAGTCTAGCCAGGAGGAAAGCCAAGGCATGGCTTCCTAGGCTCACACAGCTGTAGGGGCAGTCAAAGGGCCCAACCCAGGTCCAGGCCATTGAGTCGCCGTGAGTGTCTAAAGCTGACCATTCCCACTTAACAGTCCAAATTGGATAGGCAGTACTTGAGGGAGAGCTGGAACTGCTTCCTAACTAGGCCTTGAGAAAACACCAGCAACAATAAACATCACACACTTCCACACACTTACGGGCAGCTATCGGTGACCAGCGCGTGAGTCACGGCCTTTCTGCTTCAGGATCTTGCCCATCCCCCACTCCAGCAGCACTGATTCATCAAAGTCTGTTTTCAGTACTATTATTTTTAGTCAGCCAAACAATTTTAAAAATGGCAGTAGAGAAGGTGAGGGGGGAAGGCAGAACCACCAAAAAATATGAATTATTTGTCTTTCAACAGCCCTAAATCAACCAGAAGCATAGACATGTACTCTTGGGATATGTTAAAAGTTCAGCCCCTTGTGGCATAAACTGAGGTCCTCCAAATGGTAAGCCCTGAGCACAAGGTGCCAGAGGCGTCCCCTGCTGGGGCTGATTGACACCATAAGCCCAGTTTCTCCCTTGAAAGGGAACGCAAGTGTTTACTGAACACCTACTATGTGCTCTGAACTACATATACTAAGTACTTGATTTATCTTATCTCATTTAGGCTAATTTATATGGGGCAGGTGGTCCCAATCCCATTTTACAGAGGGGAAACCAGGACTCAGTAAGTTGAAGCTCTGAGGCCACCACATGGCCAGTAGCTGTCACACTCAAAGGGACCACTCTTCCTGCCTTACTGTGCACTTCCTGTCCTCCTCTCCCTGCTGTTCCTCAGGTAACATGTGAAGAACCTGTAGGGAGAGAGGGCAATGGATACACACAAAATTTAAAGGGGTAGCAGAACAAACTGGAATCTGCCCTGCCCTCCCACACATATGCAGAAAATGCACCTCGAGTCTGAAGCCACTGAGGCTGGGAGAGCAACAGAAGGAAAAACCCAAGATCCATCATCAGCTCAGCTCTCCGCCACTCGTAACTCCTCAAAAAGTCCTTTCTGGATCCGTTACTCCATATTTGGGTTTAGCCCAGAGGTGATTTTTTAAGGAAAAAATGCCTTTTGGCATTTTTGAGCTGTGACAGCGTAAAAACAGACCTTTAAAAAACACACACCCAAAAAGCATTACTATTTTCAAAAGCCTGGTTTTCAAAAAAAAAAAAAAATGATGGTGGCCCCTTCAAACGACCACTCCACCAACTAGCCAGGCAGCTGGCAACCCAACGCCCAGCCGTGAAAGCCACGGAGCTGATCGCTCTGCAGTTTCCACGCCTAACCCATATGCAGTGTTTCTTAAACAATATTTGCGCCCTAAACGCCCAGCAAAGCACTGAAGAGAAGCACTCGCCAGCCGGGAGCCACGTGACACAGAGGAAGAGCGGCTTGCGGAAGAAACTCACTTTTCATTTCCCAGCTGGGGTTTCAACTTGTAACCTCCACGCTGCCTGACAAAAGGCTCGTGCTTACGCAACCAAGTGTAGTCTTTCTTTATATAGATGTTTGAAAATAAATAAAGGAAGCTTCCCGGGTTAACACTGACATATGAGCAAACATTTTCCGCAGGTATCCTCCATAATGCCTACCTCTTCCATGTCACCATCTTTAGGCATCTGTGTCATTAGTTTAAGAAAACTTCCTGCTGAGAATAGCTGAAAATAGCAACAAAGAAAGAAAAATTGCTCACGGCCTCTCAAGACACAGCACCCCCTATGTTTTGATCCTTGGGGTCAGTTATTTTGATATTCCTTTGTAGTTAAATTTCACTGATTTATATAAACTGACACCAGACTAAGAGGGTCTTGGAACAGTAATATTCAAGATCTGTGATTTGACTGATTAACTGGTTGCATGCAAACAGGAGTGTCCACCACGCTTACATGAGAATCAAGTTAGAAGCCAGGCGCAGTGGCACGTGCCTGTAATCCCAGCACTTTGAGAGGCTGAGACAGGAGAATTGTGAGTTCAAAGCCAACCTTAGCAATGGCGAGGCGCTAAGCAACTCAGTAAATAGGGCTGGGGATGTGGTTCAGTGGTCGAGCACCCCTGAGTTCAATCCCTGGTACCAAAAAAAAAAAAAAAAATCAAGTTAAAATTAGAAAAGCCTTCCAATAGAGCTCATCCAGTCTGTTTTCCAGTTGAGAATATCTGAGGCCCAGAGAAGTTATGTGACTTGCCCCAGGTCACACAGTTAATCCAAAACAGAGCTAGGTCTAGAACCTACCCAGGTCTTCTGACTACTATCTCCAAAATAACCCCCTACAACTTTGCTTATTAGTAATTTTTCTTTGATAGTATTTCTGGGGAGGAAAAAACTTGCTAAACAAACTTTAGCATCGTCCAGAATTAGTCAAACTTCTTAATTAATAGGCATCTACTGTGTTTTCATTTTAAACTGAGTCTCTGTCAAAACACTGTGCAGCAATGTGCCACTGTGCCAGGCTGCTGTGTACAGCAAGGGCCTCTGATCATCATCAGCGGATAGTGGCACTGTGCTGCAGATTTGTTGTTTCTCAAACTGTTAATTAAGTCAAAACAAAGAATAATGTTACACACACACACACACAGAGTTACCTTTGTCAGAAGTCCACAAACTGCAGAGCTTGAGGGATTTGGTCTCAATACCAAGAAAACAGTATTTACAAATTAGCTCAAGACTGAACACACACTGCATTTTACAACTCCAAAGAACCGTGTTCACTAGCCAGTGAACTAGAGGCTACAGAGGGCAGGAATGGCATCTGCCTCATTCACTGTTTTGTCCCTGTTACCCAGCACAGGGGGTTAGCATCTGGTAGGTACGCTGAAGGAAAGGCTAAGAATGAATTGAACAAGGTCTTTGGATCTCGGAATTGAGTAAAATGAAAAACCAAACTTCTGTGGGTTGGGCTTAGGACAACAACTTCCGACTATTTCCAGGAGCTATTGTGCTTAAAGATGGTTTGGGGGGATTTGAAGATCTTCTGTGCCCCTAGCCCAGGAGCTTGTCAGGGGTCAAGAGATCACAGCCTTCCTCAGGGAGGAGCTGTCCGGTCCACACAGCACCAACTAACTACTATATCTGCAAAAGGCTGCTGAGCTCCTGGGAATTCCCACAGGCCAGGCGGCCTGCACTAGGCGCCTGAAGGACAGGGCTCCTTCCAGCCAGCCAGCCCTATCAGATGTGAGCTGGGGGGAAGGAATGGAGTTGTTTTCTTGTTTTGCTTTTAAGCAGTCAATACAGCAAAGGAGACAAGGGCAAAACTTAATTAGAAGTATTTACGAGCTTGGTTAGGAAAGCTGCATTCCAACCTCACAAAACTTTAATGCATGGACAAGAGGCTGGGGACTGGGGGGCGTGGAAAAGGCAGGGGAAGGTTAACAGGAGAATCCTATTTATTTCACAAAGGAGCTCTTGCAGAATAGCTATACAGTGCATCATATGGCATTAAAACTGCCTAATAAATTAACAATTAGAAATTAATGGTCGTTCAGTCCATTAAATCGTGTTAATTTTATTTCTGTTATAATAATACAGCAATCACAAGTTTACATTATTAAACCAATGTTTATTTTTTTTAAAAACTCATTTTTTAAAAATTTTTTTTAGTTGTAGATGGACACAATGTCTTCATTTTATTGCTTTGTATGTGGTGCTGAGGATAGAACCCAGGGCCTCACGCATGTGAGGCAAGCGCTCTACCACTGAGCTACAATCCCAGCCCTAAAAAACTCATTTTAATTGGATTCCTGACGTGATCATCAAAAACCGAATTCTCCAGGTTTCAACTTCTTGCATTTCTCATCAAAACTAAACAACTACTGTATTCAACTTTTTTTCTGTGATTAAAATGATCATTTAAAACTAGATTCTCGCGAAGGAGTTTTTAAAACATATTACTAAAAGTTCTTATGTCCATTCAGAAACTCGGGCTGATAAAACTTATTTTCATGAAGCATTAACCAAACAAATAAAATGCTAGGTCACTTCCAGATTGAAATGCTAAGCCTCCACAACCATGTGCAAGTTGTCAACTTTTTATTGATACTCTATCATATTTGGAGCTAAGCTATCTCAAGGCCCTGCTCCCACCCATTCAGAGAACCTGACTTTCAGGTTGGCAGTAATATATTACTTTTTACTTCAAAGAGGAAACATTTCACAGAGCAGTAAGATACAGCCCCCAGGTCACGCTAGCCTTTCTATGCAAGTGACGGTTTACAGCAAAAGTTAAACATGTCCTTATCCATGTAGACAATTCTCCCCATGGACCAAAAAGGTTCCATGATGATAACTCTGGTCCTCTTCTTGGTTTCCCATCACATACTGACTCACCACCTCTCCACACCTCCTCCCACAGGTAACTAACTACATGACCCCCTGGGTACTGCTGGATTCTCTGTGTGTCCCTTGGCTGCAGCTCATGCCCTATATCTTGGGCCAACCCACCCTAAACAGGAGCTCCTTGAGCACAGGGGCCCTGCTTGCTCATTACAGAAGGGACCTGATACTTGACTGAATAATTCCATCATGAATGAGTGATACAGACAGAAGCCTAAGTATACACATCTCTCTAGCTCTCTGGTTTACAAACCGTTTCCACAGGCTTTATCTCATCCTGATTGTACGAGTTCAGACAGGAAGGCTCTGAAGCATTAAGTGAATCCCCAGATCCACACAGGTAGTAAAATGGCAAGTGCAGGACCTAAATTCCAAGCTTTCCCAGGAAAAACAGATGGCAGTCATTACTGAATTTTCTAACACAGTGACTTCTACAACATTTAAAGGATGCATCACAGTCCTCCTTTCCCCAAATCCCTCCATACCAGATCTCATATTTCTTCTGATTGCTGGGAATACAAAGGAAACAGGAATTCGCTTAAATAATGTCCTATTCATGTTTCCCTTACTGAAGTATAAGCTCTCCACAAGAAGGGGCCTTCTCAAATTTATCTCTGCATCCTCCCCTGGCGCCTGTGGTATTGACTCCGATATGAGCGAAGTCCAATAAATATCAATCAACAAAATCTAGCCCTGTACAACATCTGATGGGGCCCTGTGGGACACTGTGTGTGACATGCACTAGCCCAAACACTCAGCTCCCAGGTGTAAGCAGCAAGGACCAATGTCCAGGGAATGTCAAGTGGCTCCTAGGTTGGGCCACAGCTCAGGATCAGCTTCCTAGTCAGCTTCTCATTGTCCTGCAGGCCCTCCTCTCCCCAGGCCCCATGTGGAATGCCCCTCATCGAGGTTAGCAAGGCAAGGGAGGATGGACAGACTGCCTCCCTAGAGGCTTGAAAGTGGGCTTGCTGCCAGCAGTTCACACCAGAGGTGGAAGGATCAAGATGCTAGAGAGATCTGAAAGGTACTGAAGAGGGCACTCCAGCAGCCTTGGTAACTGGTCTGTGACCCTGAGAAAGGAGTATTAAAGATGAGTCTCTTTTCCTCTCTCCCCCAGGCAAAAGGAGCTTGCAATATCCTAGGAGATAACAGGAGCCTATCCTAAAAGATCAGGTGCACAGAGAGGGAGGAGATACTGTGTGTGAGACCCAGTGTTTGGTTCGCTTCTCCCTTTTGTCTCTGGGCTTAACACTGACACAAGAAAGCCCAAATTTCCTTTCAAACAAACAGTGCTCCAATACCTGAACCAATGGGAGTCTACTGTTGGGAGCCCTCAATGTCCTCCCCACTCCTCCCAGCACTGGGTATTAAACCCAAAGACACTCTACCACTGACCTATATCCCCAGCCCTTTTTTTTTTCTTTTTTCTTTTGAGAAAGGGTCTTGCCAAGTTGCCCACACTGGCCTCTAACTTGTAATCCTCCTGCCTCAGCCTCCTGAGTAGCTGGAATTACAGGCATGCCCCACTGTGCATGGCCACTACAACTCATCAGTATATATGAGAAAGGGAAGATTTCAGTGTGCTCAACTCCGTATGACCGACCTCACGTTCTCCCCATGGCAAGTACTTCAACCCATTCCTTATGAACTTGGGAGCAGACACCTATAGCTTCCCCTAGGTCCTCGAGCCGGTGCCCAAGTTCTGCTCATCCACCACATCTCAGTATCCTGACAGCCACTTTGTCCTATATCTAACCCAAGGTCCCCCACTTTGCTGGTGCCCCTCTTTGTGACAGTCTTAAGCCTGTATGCCAGTAAGTCTGCATTACTCCCCCTGTCCTGATCACTAAAATGGCTCAAGCCAGGGGAACAGAGAAACCCTATTGGGTGTGGAAGTCCCTAGTATACAGCTGTAATTGCCAAATGTTGCTGCTGCTGCTCATAATTCCATTATTAGCCAAACTCTGCCTGTCATAATCTCTTTAGACTAAGGGCTCCTTCAACCCCAGAGTTCAGATCTTGAAGAATGTTCTGAAGCACCCTGTCACCCACCCTACACACAGGGGGATGGCTAAGTTGAACATTTTCTTTTGTCTATTTTCCAAAGCCCTGGTTCTCAAAGTCAACATGAAGACAGCAATGTGACAATACCGCAACTTGGCAACCTCATAGATATGGCTTGTGTGAGGCCAGTCAGCCACCTCCCCAATACCTGGTGGTTTTCTACTCATGACCAAGATGGCAGCAGCTGTTGCCAGGGAGATAAACTGATCCAGTGGCTTGGGTAAAAAATCCAGGGATGGGGCCGGGCATGGTGTTGCGCACTTGTAATCCCAGCGGCTCAGGAGGCTGAGGCAGGAGGATCGCAAGTTGAAAGCCAGCCTCAGCAAAAGCAAGACACTAAGCAACTCAGTGACACTCTGTCTCTAAATAAAAATACAAAATAGGGCTGCGGATGTGGCTCAGTGATCGAGTGTCCCTGAGTTCAATCTCTGATACCAAAAAAAAAAAAATCCAGCATGGAAATCCATTTTGTCTGGATCTACCGAAGTAACTGGGTTTCTCTACCTGACAAAAGATTTTACATACACACACATATACACACACACTGAGGTCTAGGGGTGTGGCTCAGTGGCAGAGCTCTTGTCTATTATATGCAAGGCTCTGGGTTCCATCCTCAACACCACAAATAAAGAAAAAAAAGAAAAAGAAAAAAACTCCTTTAGCATTAGGTCCTCTTCAGGTAGGCACATGATGCCCCAGTCCTAACAAGGAGAAGGCCAGGGGGCAGGCAGGCTTGAATTCTCAGAACCATTCCAAGGGTTCACATGCCTCAGGCTATGTCAGAGAAAGGCAGGCCACAGCAATCCCCCACCCCAGCAGGAGGCAAATTTTTACCAAGGCAAGGTCTCTCCAAGCTGTCACCAGCCCAATGGCTAAAGTTTCACCTTCCCAGCAGAGATCCACACCACCTACCCCAGGCCTATGATGCTTCAGCACTCAGCAGAGAATGCTGCTCAGGACCTCAGAAGTCTGGGAAGCCGAAGGAGCACCTTGGTCAGAATGCCACATCTGCCATGTCCAGCCTTCCCACCTCTTTCTTCCAAAGTTTTCTCTTTTAAAAACGAGATCATCTTAGCCTGCCTTATCTATTTTCTGGAGCTTGGTTTTTCTCTTTCTGTCTTTCTTCGAGGACCTCATAAAACCATGTGAAAGCACTTTGTAAATTGTGAAACACTTTCCACAGCTGTGTGTTTTCTAATTGATACCACTTTTTTTCCTGTTTCAATGCATAAAGCATTTGTCCTCAGTGCACACAGGCAGATTAGGAGAAGGCAGCTTTTAGAGACCCCCCTCCTCAGATGGAGAGGTATCACACTCACGCACTCCAACCTCCCCAGCCCCGCCAAAAGAATAAAGAACTAAGAACCAGACCCGGGACCAAAACCCAGATTTCTCTGACCATCACATCACCTCCTCTGAAGTCAATTCTGGCTCCCGATTACTCGCCCAGAGCGCACTCCCCAGACAGCACACCGCCTTCCCTCCCTTTTATTGACTGGATCCACCCAGTTTTTTTAAGAAACCATTTTTTAAGTCAGCATTCCCACCATATGTGGCACTTATTTCCAGGGAAGGCCAGCCCTGGGTTCCCATGGACAGATGTTGCTTTATGCTTGCCTGAAACGGCTGGCAGCTTTTGCACAGCTGCCCCAAGCAGGTGGCCAAGGATGGAGTCTACCCCTGGCCCAGTAGAGAGAAGGACAATCCCTGCCAAACTCAGGCCCTGGGAGTCCTCTATTCACCCTTCTGCAGTCTGGGACCCCAAGAAACCCACCACCCACCCAACCACACACTCTCTCTCCCCTCCTTGGTTCAGAATCAGACTTTAATGGGACTGAAAGGAAGAGACAGGAGATCAAGGTACCCCTGTCCCCCAACTCCTGCCAGGCACAGCTAAGCTCAGGAAGGCCCTGCGAGCGGAGAGAAGTCACTGACCCCTTCTATCAGCCATCTGTGAGCTCCAGCTCGACCTAGCTAGCGCGATGGAAGCAGAAAGGAGGTCCGGGCAGATGGCAAAGCGCTTTGGGAAGGAGGGCTGTACAGGAATGCGAGGGCCCAAGCGAGGCCCGCTTTGGGGCGTGTTTTATTATCTGTCTGACGCTAGCCTCTTCTGTCCTATCGATATACAATCTGACTAAAAAGAAGGCAAAAAGTCAGGAGTGGGGTGGGAAGTGAGGGAGAAGACCCTATTTTTTGCCATTTGTCTCCCCCACTTGAAAGTCGGAGCTCTGTGCTGCAACCAAAGTGCGTGTATGCACAGGGGGCGGGAGACTGGCACAACCGAGTCTAAAAATACTCGATAAAAATGCTAATCCCGAAGGCGAAGAAAGAACGAAGAAGGAATCTGTCAATCACCAGGCTCCCGCTCCTCACCCACAGCCCCAGCTGTACCGACTGCATTCCTGTAGAGGAAAGAAGTGGGGGGACAGCACTGAAGAAAAGAAAGGGAGAGACACTACCACCTCCACGAGCGCGGGCCGCCGCGGGGCGGGAGGCGGCGGCGGAGGAGGGGCTCGGCCCGCGGAGCCGAACAAAGCGGGCCTCAACTTGGAGCCCGCAGCTCTAGGGATGGGGGGCCAATCCCAGAAGCACCCCTTTTCCCGGAGGTAGAAAACGAACGTGAAGTCTGGAAATCAGAGTGCCGCGTGGAAGCCCCAGGCTCTGAATCTTGGCAAATCCAGAGAAGGTTTTGTTTGGGGTCTCTCCACTCCCTCCCTGTCCACACTCATAAACCCCCTTACACACACACACACACACACACACACACACACACACACACACTCCTCTTTCCAACCCGGCCGGACCGGCCCCGCCGCACCAGGGGGCTGGGCCGGCGCTTCCCCTCGGTCCTCCAGGGGCCCCCACCTGGGGATGGTGATGCACTTGGTGTTGACGTTCTGCGTGGTGATGGCCTTCTCCAGTTCATCCAGCTGCCCTGTCTTCTTAAGCTTCTTGACCAAGCTCTTGACTGCCTTCTCGCACCACTTCTCCTCCTGCCCGTTCTGCTCGCCCTTCTTCCAGCCCAGCAGGCGCTTCACGATCGGTGGGGTGAAAGGCAGGATGGACGACATGGTTGGGGAGGGAACGCAGGCGGCGAGGGGCGCCCCCGGCGGGGCTGGGCGCGGCGGGGCGCCGGGGGCGCGGAGCCCGGGGCTGGCCGCGCAGCCCAAACTTCGCCTCAACTCTAGACGAACTTGCCGGTGCGCCGGGCCGGGCCGCGGCGCTGCAGCCTGCGGGTCTCGGCGCGCGGCCCTGCGCCCGAGCGGCTCCCGCTACCGGGAGAAGAGCAGCGCGGGGCAGGCGGGCCGGCGGACGGCAGCGGCGCCGGATCGGGAAGGCCCCAATCGCGGGGCGGAGGCGGCGGCCGCGAGACTCGGAGTGGCAGCAGAAAGTTTGGGTTTCCGCACGGAGTGGCTGTTTGGGTGCCGCCTCCGGGAAGGAAAGTCCAGCCCCCAGCCAAACTTTGCTTGCCTCGCTCGCTTTGATGCGCAGATCCCTCCGCCTCTGCGGCCTCCCCGCTGCCCTCCTCCTCCTCCGGCCGGCTCTCTAGCTCGCTCGCTGGGCAAGTCCGGGGAGTGCGCAGCGCTCCCGCTCCCGCTCCCGCCCGCTCCGAGTCTGTGTTTCATGCAAATCCGCGTGCAGCCTCCTTTCCAAGCGCTGTCACCGCCCCCTCGCCGCCGGGGCTCCCCGCCTCCTCCCCCGCGCCCCGCCGCCCTCTCTCCCCGGTGCCCTGCCCGCCCCCAGCTCCGGGGAGGACGCCTGCCGGCCCCCGCCCTGCGCCCAACACGCCCACGTGGGCGACCCGGCACCGCTGCAGTCCCGGCCCGAAGCTGTGCGGGCGTGGGGAGGAAGTTCTGGGAGTGGGGTGGCAAGAGGAGTCCCTGGCGGGAAGGCAGAGCTGGGGCCTCGCGTCCGCTCTCCGATCCTCAGCTGAACAAGCTCAGTGGCAGTTGCGGGCAGGAGAGGGTTAGAATCGCTGCTAACCAGTGCGGTCGGCCGAGGGCTGGCGGCGCAGCCCTAAGAGGACCCGGACCCAAGACCCGGCACGCGCGGAAGGTTCGAGGCCCTGGAAGTCGGGGCGCGCTGATCCCGGTCAGGGGCCTTGGCTGGCGCCGGCGACCCGGGGGCTGTTTTTATTTTCTCAGCGATGAGATCACTCCGACTGACAGCCCCCAGGCTGTGTGCGGAGGAGGGAGTCGGGAAGCCGGGAAAAGTAGACTTTTAGAAGTGGAGAATTGGGGACCCCACTGACAACCTGAACAATAGCTGGAGCCAGGGGTCTCTTGGGCTTTAAGAACCAAGCACTTGTTAGAAAATGGGCCTTAGAGACGTCTGTTGAGTTCATGAAGAAATGAATGGGGGCGGGTTAGAATTTATTTGGGGGAAAATTTAGCGGGTACTGGAGAAACTTGTGATACAGAAAGATCCAAAATTCGATACCCAATAACCGGGAGAAGAAACTTTGTTTCCAAAACCAATGAACAAAAAGGGAGGGAGGGCAGAGAGGAGTACTTGGAAGTTGATGTGTTTTTAAGTTAACTTGGGTGGGAAGCCGGGAAACACTGGCGTGTTGGAGAGCTGTGGGGCTTTTCTGCCACCAGCAGAATTCAGGGGCCTTGGCCCACAGGCTTCTCAGCGCCTTCCTCCTATGGCTGCCTTCCCTATCAGGCAGCCGGGCGGTTAAGGCTTTTGTTTGTTTTTAACAGCAGGAAACCCCCCGTGGTGAGAAAGAAGTTATCTGCAAACCCTGAAGCCGGTGGGGAGTTACAAAGCCCTGTGAGGTGTGGCCGGATCCACAAAGTCAGCTCAGAAGCTGCAGGGGACTTGCCCTTTCACAGAGGATGGCCTCCCACAAGCTGTCAGGGTCTGTAGCTTCTCTTTCCTCTCCGAACTCCCTGCTTGCTGGGACCCGAAAGGAGAAATCTTAAGCCCAGAGCTGCTGGTCCTCCTATTTGTTGGTGGCGGCTCTAGTCTTCCCTTTTGCTGTCGTATTCCCAGCCCTTATCAAGAGAGACAAGGACAGAAGCCAGCTGACATTTATTAATTGCTGCCTTCATTCCAGGTAGCCCAAATGCTGCCCTATGAAGTAATCTGCACAGTAGTCCCTGAAATAGATGTCATTATTCCTCACATCTACAGATGAGGCACCTGAGACACTGAGAGATTAGAGGACTTCTCAGGATCCCACGTGGCAGAGCTGGGGCTTGAGCTCAGGGTTTGGTGAGGCCGTAGTCCACAAAATTGCCACTGCGCCCAGCTGCCTCATAGAGCAAGGCAGAGATGACTTCATTAAGAGAGCTCTTTGCAAAACAAAAGTTCTTTATACAGGCACACTATTGTGAGAGTTTAAGAAATGTTTGCTTGTGGTGACATGGGCTACAGATAGCTTTCCCCACAGTCTCCCAGGTCTGCTGTGGGACCCTAATGTGAAATCCTTACAGAGAGCCAGGGAGCTGTAGAATAGTAGGCTACACCTTGGGGCCACCTGAGTGGTGTGCTGCAGGGAGCTGAGTTCAGTCCAAAGCATCTATGGAGCATCTCAGTGCGGCTATCCTGCTTAGATCTGGGAACTCTGCAAGAAAGGTAAAGGTCACTAGCCACAAGGGACCTAGAGAAGCACTAAGAAGTGGGGTCAGGATGTGCCTGAGTGGGCAGAGGATACAAAGGGACCCTTGCAGTCATCATCTTGCAGACAAAGGTTAATTTTAACCTGAACGTCAAATCCAGCAAGGCCAGCCCTTGAGAGTCAGCCAGAATACAAGTTCAGGCTCCACCACCAACTAACGTTTCTTTGGATCCTGGCTCTTTCCCTCCTTCACTTTGCTGAGCATCTATTCTCTCAGCTGTAAGAATGGAGCTAAGGGTTCTAAATGTGCACAGTGGTCAATTTAGAAAGAGCATCATACTCATCCTCCTTCAGTGCAAGGCCTCATGTTACACAAAAGAGCCAGTTTGTGCTAGGGAGGGAAACAGCCCAAGAGAAATTTGAGGATTACATGGAGTGGAAGGGCGTGATGCATACCTCACCTTCTAAACTCATGGCATTGGAAGGGGCCCTTGTCAACCCCCTCATTTTCCTAAGGAGAGGAAGTAACTAGTCAGCCAACTAGTTAGTGTGACCAAACCACGCATGCTTTCCCATATTTCTTTTCTAAGCTAGCATTGGTGTGACAGAAAGATAATGCTGGACCCACATGAGAATCTGACAGTGCTGTTTCTGGGCGAGTTCTTGCTCCTCCAACCTTAGTCTTTCCATGAGAAAAGTTGAAGCATAAATCCAGCATTACAAAGCTCCCTAGGAGGAGTGAGGAGTTGCTTTTTCTCAGTGCCAGGAGACCCTTACAGGCCTCCCCAGTTTGGCTGATAGTGGGAGTGGCTACTGACCATGCAACTCTGTTCTGGCTCCTGGTCTTCTGGGGCCTAGCCAGTTCTACTGTGCAGAGGTTGTCCTTGTCCTTGGAAGGGAAACATTAGCCCAGTTAATTTTTCATCATGCTAAGTGCAAAGTTCAGGAGAGGTGGGGTGGGGGTGGAGGTGCAGCTCTGTCTCCCTGGGAATAATCAGCCCTATCAGGAGCCTCCAGACAGACATGCCAAAGCATGTTTGGAGCAACTCCCAGGTGGAACCCTGGAGAGAAACGAACACCTGACTTCGGTTATGGTTTTTTCCCACTAGCTAAAGGGTGTTTAATCAGCAAGTGGTGAATCTAGAAAGAACATTGGGATAGTTCTGTCTTCATTTTACACAGACAGAAAAGGGACGGAGGTGAGGTGAACTGTGAAGGTAGGTGACCAGGTTGGAACTGGAGCTCTCATCAGCATGCCCTCACCCAGGAGAGGGCCTCTGTCTACAACCAGGTCTCTGTAGCTCTTCATAGCACCTTATGCAGTGGCCTTGCCTGGTACCAGACAACCTGGGTTAAACTTCCAGTTCCACCACTTCCAGCTGTGTGACTTTGGGCATGTTCCTTAACTCCCTATGTGTCAGTTTCCTTGACCATAGAATGGGAATGGTGATAAACTTACTTCTTAGGATTATGTGTGACATCAACTGAAATTGGGTGTGAAGAGAGCACATAGTAGGTTCTCAATGTACATGGATATGGCTGATGCATAGGATAGAGCATCATGCAAGAACCAGAGGTTGCATGTACATAAGACAAATGGATGGTTCCTAAAAACAGTTTGGAGGGAAAATAGCCACAGTGAAATGAATAGCATAATGCTACTTGTGTAAAACATCACATATAGGGCTGGGGATGGCCCAGTGGTGGAGCACTTGCCTGGCACATGTGAGGCCCTGGGTTCAATCCTCAGCACCACATTAAAAAAAAAGATACAATCAAGGTATGGTGTCTGCAAATAAAAAAAAGAAAACATATAAAACAACTATGTATATTTTGAAAGAAGTCATACAAAGAAAAAGGTAAACACACCTTGAACTACTCCACACCCATGAAGATGGCTGTTTTTTTTTTTTTAAAAATGGAAATAGTAATTGTAGAGGATGTAAAGAAATTGGAACTCTTGCACATTGCTGGGAGGAATGTAAAATAGTGCTTGCCTCTGTGGAAACTAGTATGTTGCTTCCTCAAAAAATTCAGTAGGATCGCTCTATGATCACTCTGATCCAGCAATTCCACTTCTGAATATATACATAAAAAAGAAGTGAAAGCAGGTGCTGAAACAGATCTGTGCATGCCATGTTCATACAGCCTCGTTCACAACTGAAATGCCCACTAACAGATGAGTGCATTAAAAAAAAAAAGTGTGTGCAAGCACTGAATGAAATATGTGGTGTGTACATACAATGAAATTCCGATTAGTGCTATGATGTGGATAAGCCTTGAAAACATTGTGCTAAATGAAATAAACCAGTCACAAAAAAGATCTAAAAGTATAATTCCACTTACAGAGGTACCTAAAATAGGCAGATTTTTTAATTTTTTTTTTTTTTTTTTTGTACTAGGGATTGAGCCCCAGGGAGCTTAACTGAGCTACATCCCCAGCCTTTTTTGTATTTTATTTAGAGACAGGGTCTCGTTGCCGAGGCTGGTTTTGAACTTCCGATCCTCCTGCATCAGCCTCCTGAGCCACTGGGATTACAGGGGTGTGCCACAGCCTAGAGTAGTCAGATTCTTAGAGACATTGTAGATGGAAGTCACCAGAGTCTGAGGGGAAGGAGAATGCAGAGTTGTGGCTGAATGGATGTGAAATTTCAGGTGGGGAAGGTGAAAAAGTTCTGGGGATGGATGGTGGGAATTGTTGAATGTACTTACTGCCACAGGATTGTACACTTAAAATGATAAATGCTATACATTTTTTGCCACAATAAAAATCAATAGGAATAAAAAGATACACTGAACATAGTAAAATAGGTATGCAAGGGTGGGTATATGGGAATAAGGGATGAGGCTAAAAATGGAAAATAAACGAATGAATTCAGGGATCTATAATGATTGACACTTACCTTCTGCTCCAGAGCAGAGTCAAGGTGCACATTTCAAGGTGCTCTGTATATGGTGGTAAATATGCTAATTTTCTCTGGTATGCTCAAAAGACAGTGCGTGTGGCTTCCAGCCCAATCCAGGATCATGAGGATCATGATTTTTCAATCCAATCATGAGGATCATGATTTTTCACCTTTGGAGAACTTATTTTAAATGTTTGTCTCACAGAATCCCTCAGAAAGTGCAGGCTCAGGCATCACCCCCTCTGCCAGCTTAGGGAGCAGAGGGCAGCAGACTGATGCCATTTGTGGGTTTGCTCTGTACCAGGTTCTGGGCCTGGGACTTGAAGGCTGTGTTGTATTTAAAGTTCTCACAGCCTCTACATGATGATTGTCATCCCTGCTTCAGGAAGGAGGGACCAGGAAAGCAGGGAGTTGAGCTGCTATTGACCAAAACTGGACTGACCCTGGACTGCTGATGCCTGACTACCAGCCCAGCCTGGAGTTCTCTGTCCCCAGAGCTCTCAGCATGGTGTCCAGTGTCGATTGCAGAGCATGCCTGGAAGATCAGGGCTCTGACAGAAGGAGCTGGGGATAGATGCTGTCCAAGGAAGGCATTAAGAGGGACCAGGCCTGATTCAGTGAATCAGGGCAGAGATTGAACGTGGAGCAGTGGCTGTGGTAGGAGGACAGGCCAGGACCATTGGAGCCTAGGGTAGAGTGCATGGAGCTGTCTTGAGTTCACTTGCAGGAAGTCCTTCCTGGCCTTTGAGAATTGCATGTCTGAGAGTCAGGGGCCAGGAGAGGATCTTGCTGCTATGAGAATGTGTGTGTGTGCTTTTAATATTACCATTTGTGTCCAGGTGTGTTGATCACTCTCTCCGTACATACAGGTGATGCTGAGATTTTGGTGTGCGCATGTCAGTAGTCTCCATCTGCACACGCCTCTTGGGCCTTTCTCATTCAGATCTCATTCTTTCAGAGTCCAGTCCTACTTGTTTAGGTGAAATAGGTGCGTGTGTGAGTTTTCTCCCCACATTCATGTGTTCTTGTCTTTGTACACATTTTGTGTGTATCTAGCTGTTTATAGAGGTCATTGCGTTTTCCCTTTCCTGTTTGCTGGGACAGTAAGAGTCACAAACGTTGCTTGGCTCCAGCTGAGGATCTCCCTCAGTCTATGGTTCAGTTTGCAGTATGGACCTCAACAAATAATAGTAATAAAAAATAGTAAACAAATAAAAAAACAGTAGTTGGAAATTTTGCTTTCATTATCATTGCATTTATTTTTAAAAACTACACGTGCGGGGGCTGGGGATATAGCTCAGTTGGTAGAGTGCTTGCCTCTCATGCACAAGGCCCTGGGTTCAATACCCAGCACCACAAACAAACGAACAAAACAAAAACCAAAGACAAAAAAAAAAAAAAAACACAAACGTGTATGAACAGCCATCAAAGAAGGTACACTGAAATGAAATATGGTTCTTTAAAAGTGGTGACATTGTGTATATCTTTGTTATTTTTAATACGTTGGCAATGTTGTTTTTACTTTTAAAAAAAATCAGTAGAGGTATATCCCAAAGGAATTGAAAGCAGCAACTTGAACAGATATTTGTATATCCACGTTCATAGCAATATTATTCCCAATAGCCGAAAAGTGGAGCCAACCCAAGCGTCCATCAGCAGATAGGTGGATAAGCAACCTGTGATGTATGCACACAATAGAATATTATTTGACCTTGAAAAAGAAAAGAGTTAGCTTCTAACATGTGCTACAACCTGGATGCACCTTGAGCACTATGTAAGTTAAATAAGCCACTCACAAAAAGACAAATATTGCATGATCCTACTTATATGAGATACTTTAGTCAAATTCACAGAGACAGAAAAAAGAATGATGGATACCAGGAGCTGGGGCAGAGGGGATGGTTGTTAGTGTTTAAGTTGCACAGAGCTGCAGCTCAGTGGTAGAGTGCTTGCCTAGCACATGTGAGGCACTGGGTTTGATTCTCAGCACCACATAAAAATAAGTAAAATAAAGGTATCATATCCATCTATAACTAAAAAAAATGTTTTTAAAAAGTGCACACAGCTTCAACTTTAGAGGAGGAAGAGTTCTAGAAATGAATGGTGGTGGTCAGAGCAGAACTTATGAACATATTTAATGTCACTGAACTGTACATTTAAAAATGGTGGAGCTGGTAAAGTTTGTCACAAGTACTTGACCACAATTTTTTAAATGAATAAATAATTCCAGAAACTGAAGTTTAGAGTGTACTGTAAAAAATGTTATAATTTAATAAAAATAGATTCTTAAATTTGTTTCTCTGGGGAGGCTGGGGATTGAACCCAGGGCCTCAGTCATGCTGGGAAAGTGCTCTACCACTGAGCTCCACCCCAGAGAAAGAAAACAATGTGTAGGTGAAAGTGGAGTTGAGTCTCTCCTGCCTAAGGAATGTGGCTCTGGAGAGTGTCTCTGGAGAGAATGAGACAATGGCTACCTGTGCTCTCTGTTCAGGTGTGAGCTTGTTGTGTTGCAGGCCCTGAGGGGCCTGCTAACGGCTTCTCTGCTTCTCTGTAGTCAGGCACCGCTCCTGGGGTATGACAGGAGGAGTGAAGCCTTGACCTCTGAAAACTATTTCCCGGTCTAGAATACCTGACCTCACAGACACCCCAGCACGTGTGGCCCCTGGGAACTCCTGCTCTTGGCTTCAATTTCGAGGGATTGAAATAAAAGCTAGAGCCGGGCGCGGTGGTGCACGCCTGTAATCCCAGCACTTTGGGAGCCTGAGGCAGGAGAACCGCAAGTTCAAAGCCAGCCTCAGCAACGGCGAGGTGCTAAGCAACTCAGTGAGACCCTGTCTCTACATAAAATACAAAATAGGGCTGGGGATGTGGTTCAGTGGTCGGGTGCCCCTGAGTTCAATCCCTGGTACCAAAAAAAAGGAAAGAAATAAGAGTTAGGAAAACAAGGGCAGGCAGTCCCCCTCCTCAGCGATTCAGCCCAACCAGAGGGAAGGACACCAGCTCAAGGATAAATATGTTCGGTGGTGGTTGTGAAACAGATGTTTTCATTGCAGAGAGATGTTTTGAATTTTGTGATGGCATCAATAACCGAGCCTGTCTGCAATAGAAGAGGAATGAAGCACTGGCACGTGCAGCGTCGTGGTGGCCCTTGGAAACATAGTACTGAGTGAAAGGACAAGTGGCTAAAGACCAGCCACTGCAGAACTTCACATCCATGGAATGTCCAGAACTGCCAGATTCTAGAGATAGGGGAATGGTAGCAGAGGGCTGGGGCTGGGGTGGGAGAGCTTCTCATGGGGGCCAAGTTTCTCTCTGGAGTGATGGAAATATTCTAAAATTGGCTGCAGTGAATATATGAAACAATTGAACTGGGCATTGTTCAGTGGATGAATTATATGAAAGGTGCACTACATCTTGATAAGGAGGTTTTAAAAAATAATAATAGAGGCTGGCACATACAAAGCCCTTCCAAGGACTACGCCCTGCTTACAGGGTTAGGTTAACTACTTTCACCTTTACAACTACCTGTGGCCCGTGTTACTATCATCCCCTTTTCAGCAGAGGGCACTGAGGCATACGAGGGGATGGACGTCACTGAGTGGCCATGCTCTGACAGTCCAGGCAGTGTGCTAGACAGCCCTTGTTCCTAACCACGATGGAGACGAGCAGCCCACTAGCTAGAAATAATCACACTAAAGTCACTTGAGGTTTCATTGAAGGATCATGAACATATTTCTATGTCAATAAACATGCACTTGCAATGTGGTAGTGAATGACTGTAGAGCATATCGTCACTTGGATCTACCATCATTTATTAAACCAGTTTCCTGTGACTGGACATATAGGTTGCTTCCAGTTTTATTTAATATCATAAATGGCGCTGCTCTAAACATTTCTGGGCATACACATATGTGTACATCTCTGATTATTTTCCTAGAATAAGTCCCTAGAAAATGCATTGCTACTTTGCTGCCACTATGAGAGGGACCCCTGAAAACCTATTGTGCCAGCTTATCCTCTCCACACAAGCTTAATAGAGAGAGATGGCACCTGGAGAAAACTCTTTTCTTATCTTACTTAGCCATCGGTGGTTCCATTCAAGGGGACCAGATGCTTTAGCCTTAGCTGTGACTTTTTTGTTTTGCTTTGAAATGAGAAAAGAGGTCTCTTCTGAAAGACATCCCAGTGTGAAGCAGGAATCAACCTGCCTTCAGGTGAAGAATTCTGGCTTGTCTTTTTTTGGGGGGGTGGGAGTGTGCCAGGGATTGAACTCAGGGGCACTCGACCACTGAGCCACATCCCCAGCCCAATTTGGGTCTTATGTAGAGACAGGGTCTCACTGAATTGCTTAGCGCCTCGCTGTTGCTGAGGCTGGCTTTGAACTTGTGATTCTCCTGTCTCAGCCTCCCTAAGTGCTGGGATTACAGGCATGCGCCACCGCGCCCGGCTTGGTTTGTCATTCTTGACCAGAAGTCTAAGGATATATATATCTTTCAGACCTCTCCCCTGCCCATCCATAGGTATCAGTGTTCCCTGGAGCTAAGTGCTTGCCTCTGTTACCTCCTCTCCAAGGGTGACCTTTTTCACCCTTGAGTCTCATCTAACCCTTATGAACTGACCCCCAATTCTAAGTAACCTGGCCCAACTTCTCTCCAGAGTGCTGGGCCCAGACATGCGTCTGTCCCCTGGACCTCCCAGCCATCTCAGAGTTAGTGCTGGAGCTGAAATCACCAGTTTCCTTTGTGGACCACTTCCTCCATCCTCCAGTGGCCTTACCACACAGTCTACCATCACTCCTCCCTTCCCATGCTGTCCCTAATCCCAGCTGTCCCTAAACCCTATAGAATCTCCCCAACACCCAGCCTCCGTCTAATTCAAGTCCCCATCGCTGCTCACCACCAGTTATTATAACCATTTTCTAATTGTCTGCATTCTCTGCTTGCTGTCAGAGTGAACATTCTAAAGCACAAATCTAATTTGCATCTCCTCTGCCTTTTAAAAAATTGCTTTCAGTGATTTGCCATTGTCTCCAGCAATGCTGTCCAATAGAAAGAGAATGAGAGTGACATATGTCATTTTAAGTTTTCTTAAGGCCACATTATAAAAAGGAAAAATAAATAGGTGGCATTAATTTTGATAATGTATTTTTAACTCAGCATACCCGGTGTGTTACCATTTCAACACGCAATCAATATAAAAATTATATGTGATTTTTTTGTTCACCATCTTTGCAATTCATTGTGCATTACCCTTACATCTCCATTAGGACCAGCCACATTTCAAGGGATCAACAGCCACTCGTGCTAGTGGCCACCCTTTTTGGATTGCACAGGTTCAGAGACTGGAGTCCACAGTCCTTCATATAGAATAGAAGGCCCTGGGTGATGGGGCCTGGCCTCCTCTGGCCTCTTCTGTATGCCCACTTCACATCTTCTCTTTGGGAAATCACAAACATTCCTGCAGCTTTCAGGCCCCTCTGCCTTTGCTCATGCCATTCCTTCTTGCCTCTGAGCCCTTCCCATCCCTCCACAACCCACCCACCTCTCCAGCTAGATGTTACTTCCTCCTCATCCAAAGCCAGGTTTGAGCATCACGTCTGCATGAAGCCTTTCTTCTCTCACTCCTGGGGTAGAACTGAGCCCCCACTCTACCCTGTGCAGACTTCTGTGCTCATTATGTCCATTGGCAACCCACTGGTGTATTTATTTGTGGATTTAACTGATCTATTACACTCAATATTAAGCCCCTTGATGTCAAGGACTTTGTCTTGCTTTTCTATCGCCAACGCCTATGCCCAAGCACATCAAAGACACTTAATAAATATTTGGTGGATGATGGGCTGGGGCTGTAGCTCAGTGGTAGCGTGCTCGCCTAGCATGCATGAGGCACTGGGTTTGATCCTCAGCACCACATAAAAATAAAATATTCTGTCCACCTACAACTAAAAATTTTTTTAAAAAAATTTGGTGGATGAATGGATTAATAGTTAAGAAAGTGAGGCCCAGAAAGATGAAGTGACTGGACCACAGTCCCATAACTAAAGCATGGCATCCTGACTAACACTGCAGCTGTCAGTCCACTGCTCCTTCAGCCCCTGACTTCGGGGACAGCAGAAGGCCTAATTTGTAGTATATGCAGTGTCCATACATACTGCTCAAATCCAGGTGGCCTGGACCACAATCCTGCTGTTTCTAGTATAGATTCAGTCTTGCAATTCATTGTGCATTACACTTACATTATATATTACTGCCCTCAAATAATTCCTAGGAAATGACAGGAGCCCAAAGAAACATAGATGCATGCTACAGGATGACACATGGCACTCAGTCAAGACTGGCCTCACTACAGATAAAGAGGATGCCAAAGCCTGGAGAAGAAGTCCTCTGCCCGCAAAGTATCTGAAGTGCCTAGGTAAGAGGCAGGGGGATGAACTGACTAGAGTGCTAGGGACATGTGGAGGGCCAGCTTCTCTCAACAGACCCGTGTCAACCTGTATAGTACCTACACTCCCGGTCTCTTGTTTTGTTTGTAAGTTTAAGGGATTGGACTGACCTTGGGTAGTATAAATATATGACTCCACTGTATTAGCCGTAGCAGACATTGCTAATCAATCACCAAGTTCCTCCGGGCCTTGGGATCCCTTCTTAAACTCTACCACGGAGAACGTCAGGCTTCTGGTTGAAAGCTGTTTGCCTTTGAGACTCTTCTAACTCTGACCCAGTTCTATCCATAAAGACACATTCCTCTGGTCGTTGGGAATCCCCTAAGTAGATGCAAATGACACCTCAAGTTCTTGTCAGCTTTAATCAACAGCTGAACTCTTAGGGCCTGATCTTGCCAAGACCACCCAGGGGGCCCAGGAAACAAGAGCAGAGAGGAAGTGGTAAAAGGAAAGGAAGTCTAGTGCCTTCCAGAGTGGCAGGATACACGTTGGGCCTGTTGCCTGAGCATCCATTGTGGGCACAGGTGGTTAGGACACTTTGTGGAAGAAATGTCATATGAAAATAGCAAGGCCTCTGTCTGTGGGTGGCATGCAGTTTAATTCAGAAGCCAGAAGATAAAAGTTCTGTTCCCACTGACTTGAGCAAACGGGGTAGGAGCTCATATATCTAACCAGTGTCCATGTTGCCAAGTTTCCAGGACAACACCTGACAAAAAACAGGCTCTTAATAAATACGTGAGTGAATGAGTAAAAGAGGAACATACATGAACACAAATTGTCAAGACTTGCTGGGCAGAGCTGAGCTTCCAGCCAGCATGGAACTCATAAGGGCTCCCTCTTTCCCTCAGATTTTTCCAAGCAAAGCCATGTTACCTTAACTCAATGTCCAAAATACACACAATAATATACTCCCCCTCAAACTCAAGCCCTACTTTCTGTGGTTTTGTGGTGTGTAACACATTCATTAAGTGTATTTTCGAAGCAGATCAAAGCCCGCATTAGGTAGGAATACATTCATCTTCTTGGGGCTGCATCAGGAAATCTAAAACCTCTTTTAGGAATTGCATCCTTTGTGAAGCTGGGGTTCTAAGCCCAGCACTCCAGCAGTTTAGTTCAAGGTTAGAAGCTGATCCTTCTGTGGGAACCTGGTCCATAAAGGGTCAGTGAGCACCAGAGGAGGGGCCTGGCAAATGTGGAATCTCTAAGCACATACATTAATTATGAGAGGAAAAAACATGTTTTTATTTTGTCATCCCTTAAAACTAGAAGTAAGGAAGGTTGCTGAGCCCACACTCGCTGTGCATGTGTGTGCACGTGCCTACTAACTAGTTCAGACTGCCCCTACTCCAACACAATGCTACTTGGATCCAATCCTCTCCTAGATGTGAGCACATTTTATTCAATTGCAAAGATGTGGGCCGAGCACCCTGGCAGTCCAGGTGACCCAGGAAGCAAAGCAAGCAGGCACTTAGGCCAAGGGCAAGTCCCCCCACCCCACTGCCTCCTCCTAGCCCAGGGGAAAATGTTGAGCTTCGTTGCACTCACCCAGGATTTTGCAATCTCTAGAAGGAAGCTATTTTGAGTTCAGCACACATGGATGGGTGGCACTTTTTCAGGGGTAGAATTTTTTTGTTTGTTTGAATTTCATCTGAGGGAGGCCTAATCTTTCAGGATATCTAAGGCCTTTAGCCTAGCCCTGTCCTAGTGGTGTTCCCTGGAATGGTATGGAGAAGACTCAGACGAGGTTTTGGATGAGACTCATGACACTATGCCCACTGTCTCTCCAAGCTCGATTCCTTTGGTCCAGAGCTAGCAAAGAGGAACAAGGAACCCTGTAGCCACATGGCCTGGATATCACAGTCCCAGAGCCCTGGGACGGAAGTCATATATAATGCCATGTTCCTTGGGAACAACATGAATCACATCCAGACAGTTGGACATCCTAGGAACATTTAGTTGGACAAGAATCTGCAGATCTAGGAGTCAGAGGACTAAGGTTCCTCTTCTGGCTCTGCTGGGAATTCTGTTGGGGTCTTCTGTCCAGGAGACCTTTGCAAACAAACCCCACTTTCTGTGGTTTTCATTTGACTTCCCTTGCTTCCTGGAGCACATCACAGAATTCTGAGTGGACCCCTGCCTCCATGGTGAGGTAGAAAACACACCTAAGAGAGGGGCTGGGGCCGTGGCTCAGTGGTAGAGCGCTTGCCTCGCATGCGTGAGTCACTGCGTTCAATCCTCAGCACCACATAAAAATAAATAAATAAATAAAGATATTTAAAAAAAAAGAAAGAAAGAAAGAAAAGAAAACACACCTAAGAGAGAGGCACAGGCCTTAGGGAACCAACCAGCGCTCTCAGCATCAACTCTCTGCTCCATCCCACCCTCCCCACCCTGTCTCCCCACCACCGCCCCCACAGCAGCAAGAACCGTGCTGTGTGAGCCACGCCCTCAGTTCCACAGCCACTGGGAACCCCTGCCCTGGTCCCAAGGACCCTGCAACACAGCCTGTTTCACAAGCTAAAGGAGTTTAGTAAAGGTGGGGCGAAGCTGGGCACGGTGGTGCACACCTATAATCCCAGCACTTTGGGAGGCAGAGACAGGAGAATGGCGAGTTCAAAGCCAGCCTCAGCAGCAGCAAGACACTAAGCCACTCAGTGAGACCCTGTCTCTACATAAAACAGAAAATAGGGCTGGGGATGTGGCTCAGTGGTGGAGTACCCCTGAATTCAATCCCTGGTACCAAAAAAAAAAAAAAGAAAGAAAGAAAGAAAAGAAAAAAAAAGTAGGGCAAAAAACCAGAATGGCTTCCTCTGGTACACATCTTAACCAAGGGGTGAGGACAGAGCAGGAGCAGAGCTCCCTGCACCTTTGTCTTTGCCCCTCCTCAGGAGGATCATGGGAGGCCAAGCACAGAAGAGAGTCCCTTGGAGCTCCCTACTCCTTCCCCAGGCACAGGTGGTTTTTGCCTTTCTTCCAGGGAGCCTCACTGGGCATGTGACCAAGGACAAATGGTTTCCCCAGGATTGGGGTGGGGTACTGGGAATTTAGGATTTGGATTTTGCTGCCCCAAGCCTAAAACTCTAATTCCTGGGCTGAGAGTGGAGCTCAGTGGTAAGTACTTGCCTAGCATGCACGAGGCCCTGGGTTCAAACCCCCAGCACTGTAAAAAAATAAAAGAAAATTTACAAATATAACTCCATTGTCTGTTCGTTTTTACCAGGTTGGAACCTGGTTCCAGTGTGAACTGATTTCCCTGTCTCTGAGCTATGCTATTGCAAATAACTTACACATGAGTAATGTGGCCATGTTTGTGCAGAGTTTATTTAGATAAGAAAAACAACCTCAGCCTCATGGGAGGAGCTGCCCAGCACCGCAGAGCCAACCCCATTTCCTGGGCCTGCCAGGAGGGTGGACTTGGAGGGCTGCTGAAAAGCCTGCCTGTCCCCAGATACCTCCTGGTCTTGCCATGGGGAGGAAAAGTGAGGGAAGGAGCAGAGGATGCCGGGACCTAGGGGTGGAGTGTGTATGGAGTGCAGCTCTGCTCCTGGTAGCTGCCTGAGCCTGGGGGAGACCTCCAACACTCCTGCCTCTTGGAAGGCATTATTAATAACACCCATCCATAGAAGCATTGTGGAGATTACGAGGCTGTGCACAGGAAAGCCCTTTGTAAACTGCAGAAGGAAGGCCACAAGTAAGTCATTAGGTAATATCTGGACTAAGACCATGTTCTCTGGCCACACCCCTCTGTGGGGTACAATGCTAGGATTCAAAAGCCATGGGTCCAAGTCCTCATCCCACCTACCAGTCACATGACCTTCAGCCCCTCTCCTCCCTGAGCCTCAGTATTCACCTCTGTGAAATGGGAAGAGTCATTTCTCCACTGTAGAATCTTGGGCCTCTTAACTGGCTGGTTTGGGAAAGAGAAAGAAAAGTGTGATTTATGGACCATAAATGGTACAAATACGAGATGACGATGGTGCCAAGTTATTCAAAAGATTATTCATCAATTACATCCACAATAAAGAGTTTAGCTGGGGAAAAGAGAAAGGGAGACAGCACATGAAGAGTTAATAAAGAATGCAGCTGGGCGCGGTGGCGCATGCCTGTAATCCCACCACTTAGGGAGGCTGAGACAGGAGAATTGTGAGTTCAAAGCCAGCCTCAGCAATGGCGAGGCATTAAGCACCTCAGTGAGACCCTGTCTCTACATAAAACACAAATAGGGCTGGGGATGTGGCTCAGTGGTCGAGTGCCCCTGAGTTCAATCCCCAGTACCAAAAAAAAAAAAAAAGAATGCAAAGTAGCAGTGGTGGGCACACTGCCTTGGTTTCAAGGGAGAGTCACTCATCTTTTTTTTTTTTTTTTAACCTAATAATAATTTAGGAACAATGCATTCAGTTACTTGTTCTAAAAAAAAAAAAAAAATTTTTTTTAAAGCAGAACCCATTTTTCAAACAAAAGGTTAAACAGAACCTCAGGTCCTAAACCATGAAAGCCAAGCTTTTCTGGCTGAAACAGAGATCTGGGCCCAGAGCCAGCACTCCCCAGAACCCTCACCCCACCCACCCACCTATTTATCTCTCTAATCTTACTCTTCAGCAGCCCCTGAGGCACCTACTCTGAGTGCTGAGTTTCTACAGCTCTAAAACCACAGGCCTGTCTGTGAATGCGTACACCAGGAACTCGCTCTCACGAGGAGGTGTGCACGCATGTTCAGAGAAACAGTAATGGTGATGATGGACGCTGGAAATGTCCTGAATGTCCATCAGCAGGAGAAGAGTAAAGAGCATAACTGACTTCGCTGTAGTGAAAGTGAATACGTGGGGGCTGCACGCACCAACAAAGAATCACACACACACACACATACTACTGAGTGCAAAAAGCAAGCTGCAAAATAACACCATGTATTATTTGTATAAAGTCTAAAAATATACAAGACAATATTGTACTGAGAGTACAATATTGGTGAGAGAGTATGAAGATGTGTCTAGGAAATAATAAAGCTTCTAGAAGAAATTCAAATCTTCTTAACTTTGGGGGTGGGCAAAGATTTCTTTCTTTCTTTCTTTTTTTTGAGGGGAAGGTACCAGAGATTGAACCCAGCGGTGCTTAACCACTGAGCCACTTCCCCAGCCTTTTTAATTTTTTATTTTGAGACAGTCTCGCAAAGTTGCTTGGGGTCTCACAAAGTTGCTGCGGCTGGCTTTGAACTTGTGATCTTCTTTCTTCAGCCTCCTGAGGCACTGGGATTAGAGGCGTGCACTACCAAGCCTGGCAAAGATTTTTTAAAAGGAAAAAAGCACAAAAGCACAAAACACACACACACAGATCAATAAATTCGACTTTATTAAAATTTAAACTATTCATCCCACAAGAAAATGAAGAGCTATTGAAAAAACAATAGAAAAAGACATTTTGTGATACATATATCTAAAGAACTTATTTGTTGTATAATAAACCTACAAATCAATAACAAAAACACTTAATCTTTTCAAAAATCAAATTAAAATGGCACTTTGCTATAAAAGAAACCATTTGTCTGCTTCTTCCAAGGCCATTAAGTGTATAAAAAGGTGTTGAACATCATCAACCATACAGAAAATGCACAGTGAAGCTATTTTATAACACGGCCCACCTTTAGAAAGGATAAAATTTAAAAGAGTTACAATGCTAAGTACTAACAAGGATGTGGATCCCCCAGAGCCCCAGAGCTCTCCGACACTGCTGGTGGGAATATAAATTGTGCAAGCACTTTGGAAAATAGTGTGACAGTATCTACTCCTAACTGTATCCCCCAGAAATCTCCTGGCTACACACCCAGCAGAAGTGAGAGATTAAGTCCATCCAAAGACATGTACAAGAATGTTTATATATTCATATATTCCTGCAACTGGATAAACCCAATGGCCACCATCACTTAGACGGACACCTTATGTGTAGAATTGATAGAATTCTACACAGCAAAAGAAGAAGGAGGAAAAGGAAAAGGAGAAGGAGGACGAGGAGGAAGAGGAGGAGGAGGAAGAAGAAGGAGAAGAGGAGGAAAAGGAGAGTAAGGAGGAGGAGGAGGAGGAAGAAGAAGGGTTACTACACACACAACACGATGAACCTATGGATGAAATAATTTCACTCTCATGAAGGTCAAATCTGGCAAAACTCATGTATGAGACAGAGGTCAGACTGGTGGTATTTTGGGGAGGTCCTCCGTGGAGAAGCCTTCTGGAATTCTGGGCATGCTCGGTATCTTTTTTTTTTTTTAATATTTTTTTATTTTTAGATGGGCACAATACATTTATTTTATTTATTTGTTTTTATGTGTTGCTAAGGATCAAACTCAGTGTCTCACTTTGGCTAGGCAAGTGCTCTGCCACTAAGCCAGAACCCCAGCCCCTGCTCCATATCTTGATTTTAGTGATGACCAAACAGAGGTATTTGTCTGTAAAACTCGCTGAGCACATGGCTTATGCACCTAAAGCAAGTGATGCCCTAACCAAAAACTTAACAAGACATACATATGGGAAGGGAAATCACTAAGTGTGGGATAAACACTGCATCCAGCAGTGTTGCTGTGTTGGGGGTGAGGGAAAAGCGCTTTGGATGGGACTGGCCCAAAGCCTGTGGTCCCAATGGACTTTTTTTTTTTTTTTTTAATATTTTTAGTTGTAGATGGACACAATACCTTATATTTTTTATTTTTTATTTTTGGTACTGGAGATTGAACTCAGGGGCACTTGACCACTGAGCCACATCCCCAGCCCTATTTTGTGTTTTATGCAGAGACAGGGTCTCACTGAGTTGCTTAGCACCTCGCTGTTGCTGAGGCTGGCTTTGAACTCGCGATTCTCCCGTCTCAGCCTCCCTAAGTGCTGGGATTACAGGCTTGAGCCACCGCACCCGGCTCCTTTTATTTTATTTATTTATTTTTATTTGGTGCTGAGGATCAAACCCAGTTCCTCACATGTGCTAGGCAAATGCTCTACAAACTGAGCTACAAGCCCAGCCTGTCAATGGACTTTTTTTTTTAGTTGTAGATGGACACAATATCTGTATTTTATTTATTTTTATGTGGTGCTGAGGATCGAACCCAGTGCCTCACACATGCGAGGCAAGTGCTCTACCACTGAGCCACAATCCCACCCCTGTCAATGGACTTTTAAGGGAACCTTGAAGAGTACAGCCTGGGAGAGGTCATTCCAGGAGCACAGACTGGACAGTGAGAAAGCATGCATGTGCTGAGGCACAGAGGGAAAGGGTTGGTGACTGGAGCGGAGGGTCATGTCAGGCAAGGGCAGCAGGGACAGAACAGCACTGGCCTGGTGGAAAAAGGCCAGACTTGAATCCAGAAGTCTAGGTTCAAATTCTAACTACTAACTACTACCACCAGTCCTGGTGACCTTGGCGATACTCACTTAATCTCTCTGGTCTCAGTTTCTCCCTTTGTAAAATGAGAATTGCACAGAAGCCATGCATCTAAGCTGCAGAGTGTCGTGGCTGGCATATAGGAGGCAATACTCCAGAAACATGGGTGTCCAGCATGATTACATTAGCAGGCTCTCCTAAGAAGATGCCAGAGCAGATGCTTGCTGTCTCTATCCCAGGAAACTCCCCGAAGGCTAGAATAATGTAGTAGATGTCAAGACTCCCCATGCCATAAAGCACAGGCAAGGCTATCTTTGAGGGACAAGCTAAGGGACTGGAACATTCTGTCAGCACCTGAAGGGGAACAGAAAATGGAACTGAAAGAAAATAGCTGTGAGTATTTCTCTGAAGAGAGCTGCAAATGTGTCCTACGTTCCCTGGACATGCAAAAGAAGGCAGGAGGCGCTTAAGAGGCTACTTGGAGAGCTTGATAGGTGACCTGAGTTTGAGGGGGCACAAGAACAGATGTCTGACCCATGCCTGAGAAACCTAAAGGCCTGAGCTGTTTCGACAGGCCGGAGTAGGGAGACAGGGTGCTGCTCCTAGAGGAAGCACCATATTGTTGTCCCATCAAGGACGCCAATTGGGATCTCCTAAACTGGAAGCCAATGCAGATGACATTGGAAGTGGAGAGAGGCTCCCACAGAGCAGAAAGCTGGGGGCTGACAGAGGCTGTAAACAAGGGGCTGTAAGTGGGGGGGAGGGGGCGTGACTCATAGCAGGACACCACAAAAGACAGCTGAGAGGCCAGCAGGCCTCCACCCAGTCACTGGAGACCATCCTGCCCCTCACCTCTCCCCTAGCCAGTGCCTGACCTGCAGGGGCCAAAGAGTACCCAGGGGCAGACAGGTGGAGCGAAGCTGGCCAGATGGCAGCCATGTGTCAAGCCTGGAGCAGCCCCGAGCTAGAGGAGCACAAAACTTGAGTGGGATAAGAGCTCAGGTAGTCTAGAGTTTCTAGTTACTGATGTTAGACCATCTTGGATGCTACAAGACCCACAGAGTCTACAAGATCTGCCTGAGATTTTATTTAGGGACAGGAAGAAGGAAAGCAGGCCGATAGGGACAGAAAAAGAAATTAAAGTTGACTTCTGCTGGTGTGTGGAATCCAGTCACGTTAGGTGCCTAGCCCATAGTAGATGCACCTCTCATTTCCCCTCAGCCCAGGGAAGAGGCTGCTTCCCAGGCCTTCCTGCCTCTGCTCCATACCCAAGAAGTGCTTCCCACCCAGGAAGGCCTTGGGGAGGCCGGAGGCTGACAAGGGGGGTAAAAAAAACTCTGCAAAATGTTGCTTCAGCCTCTGGAATTTATACTTGCCCCACTTCAGCCTGCTAAACATTCCTGCCTGAAATTCCAGCTGACCCCTACAAAACAACTGCTCTGTGAAGTCCAGGGACTGGCAGGGGCTGGCAGGCCTCTCCCAACTTCCGAATTGCTGTCAGAGGCTATGACCTCACTTCCTTTGCCCGCTGCAGCCTGAGCCTCCGCTGCTGTCCTGAATGCCCAATGGACAAGGGTTCTGAGAGGGCCTGGCTCTGGTCACTGTGGTTACAGTTAGGCCATTGCCACTGACCCTTCCCTGATGTGGAGAGCTGAAGCCAGGGGCTCCTGCTCAAAGTTAAATGTGCAGAGGAAATTCCCCCTTCCCGGGGACTTAGGGGCAGGGATATCCTCTGGGCTTCATTTTCTGGGTAAGTAAAAGGGAGGAAAGGTGCTGCTGTTATTGAGCACCTACTGAATACCAGGCCCTGTGCAACATGTGAGCTGTCTTACAGTTAGGAAAGTACCAGGTGGTCAGGCTGCCTTTCCAGAGTGGCACTGCTGTGCATATGGTGACACTCTTGTGTTCATAGCTCCATGGCAGTTTCAAATTCAGCAGTTTTCTGGCATATAATGCTGAATGGAGTCCTACAGAGTTAAGCAACAAGGACTGGGGCCAGCCTGCTTCACTTCTACCACTTTCGAGCTGTGTGCCCATAGAAGAGTTATCCAACCTCTCTGAACCTTGGATTCCTTACCTATAGGAGACAATAGTAATGACACCTGATCCGCCACACTGTGACGATGATGAGCTCGTGCAGGCAAGGAGATTCTTAGTCCAGAACCCGGCATACTCTGTGTGTTTGGTAATTATCACTTCTGATAGCTCTTATCATAACCCAGCGAGGGGACAGGACAGAAACTATGGTTACCTCATGTGGACGGATGATTAGGACTCTGAAGTTCAAAGGTTAGATGATATCTGTGGTCACTAAGAAGGTCCTAACCCATAACCTGTGTCTCTGCAGGGTACCCCATGGTCCCTGCCCCTTGTGAGTCCTCCCACGGGTTTCTGAGCATTCCAGCCCCATCTTCCTAGCGCACACAAGAGGGCACAGGCCACGTGCAAAGTTGAGGAAGGATGTATAGGTGGCTGGTGCTGCAGGTGACCAGGGAGGGCTGCTTCTGTGTACTCTCTACTCTGAGGAGCAGTTTGCAGGGGTGGGAAGAAGTGGCTGTTGGAATCGACAAAAACTACAGAAGTGTCCGTAGGCAAAAAGTTCTTCTCACCTCGTAGTCTCCCTCTCCTGGGCTCCCAGGCAGGCCAGGCTCCCCTGCACTCAAGCAAGTCTTCAACCCAGTCTTGTGCTGTGCTAAATATTTTTCTAGCTTCTTCTCAGTGTGATCCTGCATCACACTGAGTGTCCTCTCCTTTTTCCCAGGTGCCCCCCAAACACATAGGCACCCACCACGAGCTCAGTGCTCCTGGGCAAGGCGGGGGACCCTCTCTCATCCTCAAGTGGGAACCAGCTCACATCTGGGCATCTGGACAATCACTGGCCCTGACTCCAGGAACAACAGCAAATCTTCAAGCCAGCAAAGGAACCCAGCTCATTCCAAGTAAAAATAACCTGTCAAATCAATTACAGCAGCAGAACCAATTAGGGCGACCACAGGGGAATAAATATGCAGTGTTTAACTTAATCATCTCTCTGTTCCAAAAGCACTCCAATGGGCTGCATGACTAAGGCAAACGACAATTATGTAACTGGTATTTCTATTCCTTGTTCCTTCTCTTATAAAAAAAAAAAAGCCATTAAATTCCATTTTTTTTTCAAAGTAGAGGAAATAGACAAAGGAAAAGAAAAAAGGTTGTCTCTGAACTTGCATAAATCATGGGAGAGAAAGTCTAGGCTCCTGTATTATTAACATAAAGATGTAAAACTCTGTACTAGTGATGTGACCCTAGGCAATCACTTTTCTTCTCAAAGAAGGAAACGGAGGGATTTGGATGTGGAGATCTCCAAAGGCCAGCCTTCCAAATTCTGACTTTCTATTCCCTAGGACAGCTTTGATTCTAAAAATCTTTCACAGCTGGTCTGGGGTCTCATTTATGTTTGAGTATCCCCACTGTTCCTGAGATGGCGTCTGTGTACTCAGGTGCTTGGTAAATACTTGCTAAACTGAACTCCCAGGCTCATGTCCCTAGAGAGGCAATATCTCCCATCTCTAGGACGCTTGCTAGGCACTGGAGGTGGCAGCTTGTGCTAGAAAGAAGGTCTTGCATTTGCAGGTGGCTAGTTGTGTCTCTGAGAAGTGACAGAACCTTGTGCGGTCAGGGCTGGCTGTGTGCCACTGTCAACAGATGCTCAGAAAAGAGGACAACTTCTAACTTAGGGATGGCCTTGAAGCACGTTGGGGAGGAGGTGAAATATGGGTTGGGCCTTGAAAGATGTTTCAAATTCTGAAGGATCAATTGGATGAAAGGTACTCCAGGGCTCTCTGCACAGGCGGGAAGGAGGAAAGCCCAACAGCGACAGGTATTTGTGTTGGAAAGCAAAATAATAATAATTATTATCATAGTATATAATGATAATAATAACATTGTTATTATAAATCTTGGAACCAGACTGAAAAGTTTTGGAAGCTGGAGTGGGGTGGGGGGGTGTTGTTATCCTGGATGCCATGGAAGAGGAAGGTGGGGAGGATCTCCTCTGGAGATTCTCCTACTGGCCCTCTCCTCTGGCCACTATTCTAAATTGTTAGAGATGACCAGGTGTGGTGGTGCACGCCTGTAATCTCAGTGGCTTGGGAGGCTGAGGCAGGAGGATTGCAAGTTTGAGACCAGCCTTAGCAACTTTGTGAGGCCCAAAGCCACTTTGCAAGACCCTATCTCAAAATAAAAAATAAATAAATAGGGGTGAGAATGTGAGTCAGTGGTTAAGCACCCCTGGGTTCAATCCCTGGTACCAAAATAATAATAATAAAATAAATAAATAGTTAGAGATATACTCTAATGTCAGTCCTAGGCATAGCCTAGAGGTCTAGAGTCATGGAAGGCAGAGGTTATGGTTGATTGTGGAGGATGCAGCCCTCAGCTTTCCAAGACCTCAAGTTCACTTACTTTGCCCAGGTGCTCAATTGCAGCTTTTCAGGGCTGGAAGAAATTTGAAGTTCAACTCTGATAGCAGACAATAGTCCATGGCCTGCTGCAGCTCCTCAGCATGTTCTACCACACTGAAGGCTGCGAGCCCAGTGGACCAGCGTGGGGCAAAGCCCAGTGTGCCCACAGTTCATGCCCCTGGAAACAGCCCTCTCTGTTTGGGAGCAATGAGGCCCTGGTGACACATTTCCAGCCTCCTCACTCCTTGGGCACTCAACTCCGTCTCCCCGAGTGCCGCCACCAGGACTTCACAGGTGACCTACTCAACAGCACACCTTATCACATTCCTTCCTTTCTTTGTCTTGTTTCTACACCTTTTACCTGAGCTTCCAGGGATCACCTCCTAAATGAACTACTTCAACTTGAATCCTTGAGTCAAAGTCAGCTTCTGGGGAAACCCAAACCAAGATACTAATGAACCTCCCTCATTTGATGGCTGGGGAAACTGAGACCCAGGAAGGAGAAGACGATTGCTCATGAGCACCAAACAGCTTGCAAAATCAGGCAAGAGCCTGGACCCCTGTCCTCTAGTCCCTGACCCTTCCCAGTACACAGATGAGTTTTCCATTGGGGCTCCCCACCCTCTGTGCCAGCCCAGCTGAGGTTCCACAAAGTCACAAGTCTGCTGCAGAAACCATTCTTCCTCCACTCCTGTTAGAACAGAAAGCAAGAGGCCTCTGCAAGGGGGAAGGAGTGAGGGCCTGAGGCTCCCAGATGTGGCCCTTATTATCCTGGCAAGTGCTCTTTTGTCTCTGCGGTAACCAGGGCAGCCGCCCCATTTATCTGATTTCAGTAAAGCAGCCACATCCTTTGGTTCCAACTGCTGGGGCTGAAATGGCATGTTTGCAAAATGGAGCTATTAGCCCTTAAAAAAGAGGAGGAGGGTGTTTTTTTTTCCTCAGAGAAGGGGCTATGAACCTTGGGGTCCTTCCATGTCAACATTAAAGAAGTGCAATATCCACAGAAGTGACTTTAAGGGGGCCAGAGTAATTCCACATTAAGATAGCAGCCAGAAAGTGGGGTTTAGATGGACGGAGTGTGTCCTTTTAAAAGCAAGCAAATCTTATAATGGGTTGCTGTTTGCTGTCTGTGAAAGGAATCCAAGGGGAATATCACTGAGGAACAAAGACATGTTCTGTCTCTTTAAATAACTCAAGGCAGGTTGACATCTTAGTCAACAGAGGGAACAAAGATATTGTGTGCTCAGGGAAAGAAAACTATTTTTCTCTTGAAAAGAAAGCAGATGTTATCACCTGGTTTTGGAAAAGTCTGAGGAACCCAAGCATAATCTGACATTTGCCAGGTTCAATAAACACTCTTTGATGTGCTAACAACTCCTAATGAAGTTGGTCAGTTAAATGAGCTAACCCTTCAGGCTACTAATCTGTTGTTATGAGAGTTTGACTTTTCATGTAGGAAGGCCAGACTGAGGACCTCTTGGGCAACTTGTTCTATTCCTGTCATGCCTTGGAGTATTTGTGAAGGGCTAGCTACAGATTCATCCATCCATCCATCCATCCATCCATCCATCCATTCATCCAGAAGGTTCAGTCTTTTTACTTTCTTGTTGGAGAAACACTATAGATGAGGGGATGTATTAAATGGGTCACGCTTAGTCATGTAAGATCAAAAATGCCACCTAGAACACCAGCACTGAAGGCAGGGCAAAAAATATTATGGGGGCCTCAGAAAGAAGAGCAGATTTCACTGGGATTAAACTTTTTTTTCTTTGACCCTCACCTATTTGGGGAAGAATTTGAATAAATATTTGGGATGGACTTAGTAGCTTGGTTGGGGCAAATGGTACTGAGTTGTTAGTGACAAGCAGGAAAGATAATTTGGGTCCCAATTTGGAAGGCCTGAGATGTCATACATAGAAGTCTAAGCTTTTTTTCTTTTTTCTTTTTTTTTTTTTTTTAATATTTAGTTGTAGATGGACACAATGTCTTTATTTTATTGCTTTGTATGTGGTGCTGAGGATCGAACCCAGGGCCTCACGCATGCGAGGCAAGCGCTCCACTGCTGGGCTACAATCCCAGCCCCTAAGTTTTTTTTCTAAAGGCAACAGGAAGCCATTGAATGTTCAAGATCACATCTGGGGAGGAAACCCAAGCTCCAGATGGCTGCCCACTTAGCCCAAAGGGCAGTAATTAACATCCCTGATCTGGTGTTGATATGATTTGTCAGTTATGAAGTTCATTTGCATAACTGGCTATTTTTCTGGAGTTGGTAGAAAAGGAAAGGGTTGAGTTATTAAAGATTTCAAGTTATGAAGTGAAAGAGGAATTTCTGAATTGGAGCAGACAATAAGGACACAGTCCCCTGTGGGAAACTAAGACCCAGGAACTGCCCAGGTCTAGTGCGAACCATGGAATTATAGCAGGCACCTTTTTGAGCTGCTGTTTAAATTCCACAGGGTTTTCCATGACAAACCCTTGAACACTTGACATTTTTATAGCCTGGTCACAAAACTTTAGCTTCAGGCTGGACCTCACTCTGCTTAATTAATCTGCTTTCCAGCCTCCCTTCAAAATCTACCAGAGGGAGTAAAACTTCTACAAGGTATCGTGCACTTCTGCAAGAGGTCTCTGCACTTTTGGCTTATTGGGAACTTTTCCCCTTCCACTCCCCTGAGATCAGACTTTGGAAATGTATGTTTCAGTCAATAGTCTATTAAGCAGAAAGCTTGGGGAGTAGAGGATGAGAGGGAATGACATTTTCTGGGTAATGGAAGGTTCTGTTGATAAAATTCAATTTGTTTTCCTCTTCTTAGTAGCTTCTGGTTATTAAAAAAAAAAAAATGTCTAAATCCACTTTTTCTGTCCCCAACTGTGATTAAATGGATCCTTGCTGGAGAGGGTTCTTACAGGTCATAGAGAAGCTGTGTGGTCATCAATTATCAAAGGCCAGGGCTGGAAACGGGATGGAAGATGACACAGGCCAGTCACTGATGACCACAGGGCCACAGGACACATGGGGTCCACAGCAGCTGCTACCACATCCTTCAGTCCCCCTCACCAGCCCCCTTCCCTCACTCAGCCCAGCACAGGATCTCTTTTTCCCGCCTAATCCTCACTTGACTTTGATGAGGAGAAGACAGATGCTCGAGGAAATGGTTAGGGGCCTTGTTTTAAACGGCAACTTGCAGGGGAGGCCCAGGGGGCTGGACACCCTGGGTCAAATAGCATGTTAGTAAGAACACAGGCCTAGTTCATTTTGTGTCCTGACTCTGCTATTCATTACCTGTGTGGCCTTGGGCTAGCTGTGTCTCCTCTCTGGGCCTCATTATCTGCCTCTGTAAAAAGAGGGGGCCCAGCTATGTCCTGTAAGGTCCCCCAGGTGCTGTACCATTGGGATAACAGCAACGCCTTTCATGAAAATAAAACATGATTAGAAAAGCGTGGTAAGCTGTAAAGCCCTGTGTATGGATGGGAACCAGGTGCTGGTGTGGCAGGACTGGAGGCTCCCCAGCAGGGGCAGCCCTGTGGCTGGGAAGGGGGTGGGAGGTAGTGGGCGGCCTGGCCTCCCAGCCTCCATTCAGTCTCCAAGGATGCCCCTACCCTGCCCTGCTCATACTCTGCTATACTGTGACCATCTCCCCTGCTCCTGGGGCTCTTCTCCTGGATCCTCAGGACATCCCTGGCAGGGGATCCCTGCCCAGATGGGACTGAGCCAATTTTAGAGAAAGGCAAGGTGATGGGCCAAAGTGCCAAAGTGCCCAAGCAAGTCAGAGCCTAACTGGACCTTGGTCTGTCGTATAATGACCGTGGGATAAGTGTGGTTCTCAGCCCTGGGGTGTCATGACTCATTCACCAGCTGTGTGTCCTTGGGCAGGTGATTTAACATCTCTGAACCACAGCTGTAGACCTGGGAAGCCGTCTTGTGTTTCTAAGGAGGTGCTAGGAGGTGCTAGTAGCACCCTTTCTGCCCACACCATGACCTCAACAGCACAGCCTTACAGGGACACTGTCTGGCACTAGACAGGTACTTACAGATGCTGAATGCAGCTGAAGCTGTGTGGTTTTCTAGATGTTTCCACCTGAAACTCCGAAAACCCATCCCCTCCCCACCCCAGCTACCACCAAGAAGACCCTGTCTTTAGCTTTGGGGCCTCACCCTAGCTTTGACCTTGAGAGGCCTCTGTTCTCATCCCAGAGTTGGTGCAGATCCAGGACTCTGGGACATCATCCCTCCTCAAAGGTACAAAGTTTTCAGAAAAGTAGACAACATGGGCCAAGAGGGTTGTGGTTTGGTCTCTTGAGCTTAAGGTTTAACTGAACCTTAAGATGAAGTTGGCATCCGTGTGAAATCTCTGCTCTGTGTCCCCAGCTGCAGGACAATGGGGGCCATTTATAACTCTGTACACGGAATGAGAACATCTGGTTCAAATAACACACACACACACACACACACACACACACACACACAGGAATTTATTACAATAGAGAATCGTTCTTAAAGGGAATGTACTCTTTCAATTCAGGGACCATGGAAAACAATAAAACACAATCCCTGCTAGAAGGAATGGTAGGAAGTTTATGTGCACAGCTGGCTTTATAGCTAGGAATCTGAGAAGGTGAATAACTGGTCTGCGGTCACACAGCAAAATGAGCACAGGAGCGATAGGAATCCGGGTGGCCCAACTTCCAAGCTGCAGCCTTTCCCCACCTGCTCATGAAACTAGGGACGAAGAAATAGTCACTCTTCCCTTTGGATTCTCGATTCTCCAGGAATAGAACTGCACCTCCTCTCACCAAGAGGTCGGGGGCTCAGGGTGCCCAGCTGGCAGATGGCCTTTAATCAGGGCAAGGCCACGTGTGCAGCCAGTCCTGCCACTGCAGCTCAGAGGACCCCAGGGTCTTGGAGTCTACTGGCATGCTCCACAACCTGCAGACCAGAGTCACAAACCCCAGATGGGCACAGGGCAGGTGGGAAGGGCCCGCACAGGTGGGCGCAGGTGCCAGCATGCCGCGTGGACTGGGGCCGCAGTGCCCGGGTGCGCATGCCCCGCGGAGATCCTGGTGCCCGAACCCTAGTTTTGGAGAGAAGACGCCAGGGGATATGGAGCAGAGAAAGTGGCTGGGGCCACAGCGGGAAAGCTGCCTGCAGCCTGCAGCCCCTCTGGCAGTGGGGCCTCTGTCCCCATGCGCCCTCCAAGGAGCGCTCCTTCTGTGGAAGACAACTGGAGAGGGCTGGTTGTCTTTTCTTTCTGTTTTGTTCTTCCTTCTTGATTAGTCTGGGTTTTCTTTTTCTTTTTATTGGGGGGGTGGGTGCAACTGGGGAATACGGGGAGAGCCCCGCCTCACCTTGCCCTTCTTCTTTGGGGAGTCATTGATTTCCACAGGCCGAGGAAGAGCAACGCCCCTTCACACTTTCTGGTTCCGTCTTCTCTGAAGAGTGTCCCCACTGCCGGATTCTTAAAACCAAGCACACCTTGGAAAAAGCCACCTTTGTGTCTTCCTGCCCTTACCTCCCTAACCTCCTTTTTTCTAACTATAAGACTGAAGAGTTGAGGGACCTCAGGGTTCCTCTGGCCCAACCCCCTCATTAACAGGCAAGTTGTAGCTGGGTTCAAGTCTCTGTGCTCTGTGTTCTCCACTGTGACCTTGCACAAATTGTTATTCATATTTGTGTAAAAGGCACTTACTGAACACCTACCAGGCCTCAGAGACACCGCAGTGAACAAAAACAAGGTCCTTGCAGGGGTGGAGCTTACCCTGTAGGCAGAGACACAGACAAGAAACAACTCTATTCATCAGACAGTGATGACTGTTAAAATGAAGAATGTAGCAGAGTGAAGGGACAGAGAGTATGGTAGGGGAGGCCTCTCCAGCAAGCTGACACTAAGCAAAGACCTAAAGGAAATGAGAGAGTGGACCATGGAGGGTAAAGCACTCCAGGTAGAGGGAGCAGCAAGAGCAAAGGCCCTGAGGCAGGGTTTCAAAGCACTGGCTGGAGCAGAGTAAAGGGTGACAGTGGTAGAGATCAGAGAGGAAGTACAGGGCACATATGGCATAGGCACTGGAGTTCAGGGTCAGGGTTTTGAATTTGATTTTGAATGAGAAGGAAAGTCAGTGGACAATCTTGAGCAGAGAGGTGACATGATGTGACATATTCTAAAAGGGGAATCAGGGAGGCCAGTTAGGAGGTGATTTCACTCATCCAGGTAAAGGACAATGGTGGCTGGAACACGGTGGTGGTGATAGAAGTGAATTCTGGGTATATTTCAGGGTGTGTTGATGGGGGGTTATCAACTAGAACTTCAGATATCCATAGTGAGGGCTCCCAAATTTCTCTCTCCAACCAGACCTCTGTCCTGTGTAAATTCATGTCTGCCTGCCGTCTTGATTCTATAGGACACTCTAGAGGAATCAGAAAGCCAGAAAGTGGTCTGGTATTTTCATTGTTTCCTCTGGAGGGGTCACTTTTTTTTTTTTTTCCTTAGAAAATGAGAGCTGGAGGGGATCCAAGTGGCCATCTGGTCTACCTCCTCAGTGTTTGCAAATGAGGAAACTGAGTCCCAAGAGAGGAAGTGACTTGCTTAAGGTCATATTGAGGATTAAGCATCAGGGGTCCATGTGCTGCTCACAATGTCACAGCTGCCTTTTTGAAAGTAGGAGGAACGGTGCTCTGCTCAAATAGGAATGTGACCTCATCCCTGTCCCTTAGAAATGCTTCAGTGGCTTCCTATTGCCTCCTCCTCGTCAAGTCCGGTTCCTTAGAAGGACAGATGAGCTATCACTACCTTCTCCAGCTGCATCTCCTACCACTGTCGGGGACACCCACACCAAATCATTAGCCTGTCCCTAAGGCAGCCTGGTACGCCATACCCCAGACTCTCGTGCAGGCTCTTATCCTGTCTAATTACCTTCCCACTTTCTTACTCTAGTCTGTTCTCACTTACCTTTTAAGTTTCAGCTTAGATGTTCCAGCCTTCAAAGAACCTTCTCTGAAAGCCTCCCCTTGGTCTGGACCAGGTACCCTTCCTCAGTCTTGGTTAGCACACTATTACCACGTGCCATGGCCCTGTCTCTATTTTTTAGCTTATCTGTATCTCTAGGGCTTGGTTAAGTTAATGACTTAAAACATAGGCCAATAACAGGGTAAATCACAGTGTTTTAGGATAAAATGGGTAGAGATGATGCCTACCCTACTCCCTCCCTACCCCAGAGAGACCTTTGGAGTAACATCTTGCGATCAAGTAGGCCTGGCCTCAGGTCCTGGTTCAGCCAGCCCTTAGCTGGGTGGCCCATGATTCCTCACGTGTAAAATGTGTCAGTCACAGCTGTTCAAGGGCCCACTGTGAGAATCAGTTGAGGGCAATTTTTGACCATAGTGAGGCTAGAAAATGGAGGGTGGAAAGGCTGTTCTTTTATGATCAGCCCTCTTCCTTTGGAAAGAACCCAAATCACAGTGCTAGCTGTGGAGGGGATGTCATGGAGTGCCCAGCGGGTGCTCACCACAGATGGGGGAACAGCACGTGGGAAGACAGGCTCTGTTTGCAGAGGTCGTGAGTTGCATTTCCTCAGGACAGCAGCGTTACTGTCAAGCACATGACCGGAGCAAAACTAGTGAAGCTTTGACAAGCAGGGTCTGGAGAAAGTGGCTTGAGGAAGAGGTGACCCTGAGTTCCCAGGAGGCCTCTGTGGGCCATCAGCTGCTTCCTAAGTGCCTTTTCCACCCTGTGCCCCGCCACCCCATCTTACGCTCTTTTGCCACATGGCCCTCGGGCCTCTGGCTGCCTATAAGGCCTCCTCTGCTCTCTCTTGTTGAAGACCTCACTAGTCATCATGGCTGCCAGAGGGGCACCCACGGGTGAGGGTTTGGCTCTCTGGAGAGAAGCCCTGTGACTGAGGAAGGAGGTCCCATGTGGGTCTTCCCAAACTCCCCCATGCCCATGCCCAGCTGACCAGGTGGTTGCTTGCTGGGGGCACCTGGACCTGGACTTGGGTGTTTTCCCCGTCTTGTATGGCATCTCCTGTAACCCTGCCATCTCTAGCTGGGCTTTGGCCTTCAGCTGCCTCTCCTGGGCAGCAGACCCAGTCCCAGGCCCCATTTCAGCCTCATTACTCATTACTCTTTTTTTTTCTTTTGGTACTGGAGAATGACCACAGGGCCACTCGACCACTGTGCCACATCCCCAGCCCTATTTTGTGTTTTATGTAGAGACAGGGTCTCACTGAGTTGCTTAGCACCTTGCCGTTGCTGAGGCTGGCTTTGAACTCATGATTCTCCTGTCTCAGCCTCCCTAAGTGCTGGGATTACAGGCATGTGCCACCGCGCCCAGCTGAATCTTTTGAGTCTTAAGCCTTTCCCTTTTCTGTCTGAGGTACAATTTGTAGTTGTCGCTTTAGTCCTTAGTTATATACTGTAGAAATCAAACATTTTTATATAATACAGTAAAAAAGAAAACATTCTTTTTTTTTTTTTAAATATTTTTTTAGTTGTAGATGGACACAATGTCTTTATTTTATTGCTTTGTATGTGGTGCTGAGGATCGAACCCAGGGCCTCACGCATGCGAGGCAAGCGCTCTACCGCTGAGCTACAATCCCAGCCCCAAGAAAACATTCTTTATAGTCTCTAAATCCTGGCTCTGCTGAAGGATTTTGGCAAATGACTGTACTTCCTTGGGTTTTAGTTTCTGCATCTGTAAAATAGAATAACTTTCTTAGGTCAGGTGTGTTGGTGCACACCTGTAATCCCAGCTATTCTGGAGGCTGAGGCAGGAAGGTCCTAAATTTGAGGCCAGCCTCAGCAACTTAATGAAACCTTGTCTCAATATAAAAACAAAAAAAGGGTTAGGGATGTAGCTCAGTGGTAGACACTGCAAAATAACAATGATAACGTCAACATACTGCAAAATAATAATAATAGCAATAGCATCAACAACAACTTTCTTAGGGCACTCATTTTGAGGATTAAATGGGATTTTAGTGTCTAGCTTCGATTCCACTATGCGATGAGTGATGAATGCATGACTGACAGTGTTGTTACCTAGAGAAGCAGAGGTTAACATGTGCCTTCCAGGGCCAGGCTGCTTGCTCAAAACCTGACTTACTACCGTCTAGCCTTGGGGTCATGGACACACTCCTTAACATTTGTAAGCGTTGACCTCCTCAGCAGTGGAATGAGGCCACTGTCTATTTTTAAAGTTGAAGAAACTGAGGCACAGATAAAGTGGCTCTTGCTAGGTGACATGGCCAGCAGGTGTCCAGGACAGGCTGTGAAGGTTCTGGATGCTGTGCACCTGACCACGAGCACAAAGTGACAGAGTGACACACAGAGGGTCCCGAAGTGAGGGAATGGAAAGGGAAAAGCATCGTTGCTGCCAGGGGAAGATGGGGAAAGCTTTAAACAGAAGGCAAAAATTACTCCAGTCCTGCAAAGATGGTGTGTGTGGCTGAGCTGGGGGTGAGGTGAGGGAGCCATCCCAGCTGACCCACGACAGCGCAGACACACTTCCTATCACGGAACTAGCTGCACTCATGAAAATGGTTCAAATGGTAATAAATACATTTAAAAAAATTTTTTTAACTTACTAAAAATTAAAAATTGACTTGCATGATTCTTTTTTTTAAAACATTTTTTTAGTTGTAGATGGACACAATATCTTTATTTTATTTATTTCTTTTTATGTGCTACTGAGGATCAAACCCAGTGCCTCATGCATGCGAGGCAAATGCTCTGCCACTGAGCTACAATCCCAGCCCCACTTACGTGATTCTTTATGTATAAATATATATATATATATATATATATATATTTAGCTGTAGATGGACACAATATCTTTATTCTATTTATTTTTTGTATGTGGTGCTGAGGATTGAACCCAGTTCCTCACGGGTGCTAGGCAAGCACTCTACCACTGAGCCACAGCCCCTGCCCCTTACATGATTCTTACAAATAACAATTTGTTAGACTGACATGTGCTTTCTGTGAACATTCAAAAAATAGAGATCATCTATAAATAAAATCATTTGTTATGCCACCATTCAGATGTATTATTTAATACGTAAGCCTCTGAGGTTTCTTATATATACATTTCTAATATGATTTCCTAAGGGTGGACTTACTGTATTTCTTACTTACTGTATTTCTATGCATTTGGTCTTGTGACTTACTTTTTCAATTCACTAAACTATACATTTTCCATGTCATTAACTAGAAAAAAAGGAAAAGAAAGAAAGAAAAAGGAAGGCGGGTGGGCAAGCAGCAGGAGGCAGTGAGTCAGGCCAGTTAGGAGGACTGGCATGGAGGAATGACAATTTAAAGGAAAAGCTTAGGATCCCAGAGGACCCAGGGAACAGAGGGGGGTAGTGAGAAGAAAATCTGGACTGACTATTTGGATCTGGCGGCTAAAAGGCCTTCACAGAAAAAAAATGATTATTTAAAAAAAATCATCATCATAGTAAATAATAATAATAATCAAATAATCAAAAAATAATTAAAAACTGATTAGTGCCTGAAAATCTGCACTAAATGAGTTGCTGCACTTTATTACAAAATTCAGCAAAAGCGCCAGGTAGCCAAGGCAAAAAGAGAAATGTAAGCAGGAAGAAGAATTTTCCAGCTGGGCGCAGTGGTGCACACCTGTAATCCCAGCACTTAGGGAGGCTGAGACAGGAGAACCGCGAGTTCAAAGCCAGCCTCAGCAATGGCGAGGCACTAAGCAACTCAGTGAGACCCTGTCACTACATAAAACACAAAATAGGGCTGGGGATGTGGCTCAGTGGTTGGGTGCCCCTGAGTTCAATCCTCACTACCACAAAAAAAAAAGAGTTTTCCTTATTAGAAAGGAGGGACGGGCACATCCTCTGGAGCCCATCCAGGATCCGAGGGCCTGCTCTGCCACTGCCTAGCTATGCCACTTTGGCAAATCAGTGAACCGTTTTGTAGTTCAGTTTCTGTGTTTGTAAAACAGGACAAAAAATAGTGCCTACTTCACATGGTGGCTCTAGGAATGAAATGAGCTGATGCACACAAAGTCCCAAGACAGCGTAGCACCTTGTAACTCCCAGTAAAAGTTAGAAATTATTTTTATCAATATTTTCCTCCTGGTTGGTTTCTAAGATGAAATTATCTTGAGGGTCCTTGGGCAAAGAGCTCTGAACCACACAAGGGAGAATAATAATAATAATTATTATTATTATTTTAATTAATAAATATTAATTTTGGTACCAGGGATTGAACCCAGGGGCTTAACCACTGAACCACACCCCTGGAACTATTTTTATATTTTATTTTGAAAAAGCATCTTGCTGAGTTGCTCAGGGCCTCACTAAGTTGCTGAGGCTACCTTTGAACTCCCAATCCTCCTGCCTCAGCCTCCCCAGCTGCTGGGAAGGGAGAATATTCTCAATAAATGTGATGGTAACCATGGCAGCATTCTCAGTGAGGCTGTGTCTTACATCTCCTGGAAAGAAGCCAAGAGCAAGGAAAAGGGCTCAAAGGGACAGCCAGTGCTGCTGGCCAGACAGAGTGTCCCAGCTGCCTGGCCTGCCAGAGAGGAAGGAGTTCCCTCTCTCCTGCTTGCCCTCTCCCTCCTTGTTCAGGTCATGCTCTCAGCCTGGCTTTCTGCCTGAGCCATTTCCTGTTTCCTGAGCATTTCTCTTAAGTACATTCATGCATTTCTCATATTGTCCCCTGCCTGGAATACCTCTTCCTTCCAGAAGCCTTCTGGCAAACTCCTACCCACCCTTCAAAACTCACCTGAAGAATCCCCATTCCCTTTGTGGCATCCCTGACTCCCCAGCTGGACGCTGCTCCTCCTCCTCTTCTCTGAGATGTGGTAGTGGTAAGGGTGATGAAGGTGACCAAAGCTCACCCTTGGGAATCACTTCCCTAGGCATGAGGCTAAGTGTTTCGCAAGCATTATTATTTCAATGAATCTATACAACAACACGAAAGGAGGTTGTGTCCCTGTTTTGTAGAAAAGATAACCAGGGCTTGGAATCCTTAAAGAACTTGCTCCAGCCACACAGGTGGGAGAAAAAAGAGCTAGGATTTGTAACCAGCACCCACAACCATTAAGCCAAACAGTTTCCCTGTGTTATTATTGCTGCCTTAATTGTTATAATTGTGACCAATTGATGATGGGTTTGTCCCCTCTGTCCTTGAATCCTCAGGATCTGCCACCAGGCCTGATACCCAATAGGAATGGGAGATACAGCTGCCACTGTTTGATCTGACATTTTAGTTCAGTTCAGTTGAACTGTGCTAAGGGCAAATACTTGTTCCTGCTGGGCTCCCACTCACCCTGGCCCCTTATGGAGCCCCCTTATGGCCTTGTGCTTCTCCAGCAGCACTTTTGGACCTGTTGTGTACACATGCACGTGCACAGATACACACACACACACACACACACACACACACGCAGGCTGAGAATTCTTCCAGGGTGTGTGTGGGCAGCCCCTGCAGGGAGGCCCCGTGCATGCCAATCAGCACGCTGACGCTTACATACCTACCTCTTTTAACTCTCCCAAGGCCACTCCCACTTTAGGGACAACAAAACTGAGGCTTAGGGCTGGTAAGGGACCATGCTAGGATTTGACACCATCACTATCTGGCTCCAAAACCTGTTCTGTCTTCCTTCTGGTATCTGCCTCAATCCTTAGCACAGAGCCTGGCACACAGTAGGGCTGCATAAATGTTTGCTGAATTGAAATGCACCTAATTAGGGTGTGGGTGGTCTGAGAAAAATGTGCCACGACTCAGGCATTTCAAACGAAATGCATAGTTTCCAAACCCAAGCATGGAGAAGCCCGCTATTTTTGGATGGCCTTGCACAAATGTTGTGTGGGCTTCCTTTTTGCTACTAAATGTCACTGCATTAGTTTCCTAGTTTCATTCTTCTGCCTGGGTTGGGGAGGATTATGCAACCAGAGCCTGGGAATGAATCATCTCTCACTTAGCTGCCAAACTGTCCACAATTGCCACGATATGGTACAATCTCCCCCACCCCAGGCTGCTTGTGGGTGGTTTTGTTTAACTTTTACAGCCTGCCTTTCTTTTCTTGTTTCTTTTCTTTCTTGCCTTTCTTTCTTTCTTTCTTTTTTTTTCTTTCTTTCTCATTTAGCTTCTCCCTGGATTTTTCTTTTTCCTGGAGAAGGAGAGAGGTTAGAGAGTTCCAGAGGCCTTCAAAAAACCCGTCTGTCTATGTCTGCAGGGGCAAGTTCCTCCACCCTCTATGCAAGCTGCACAGGGAAGAGACCCTTTCTGGGGGTGAAATTGTGAGGAACTGACTCCCAAGGGATGCTGGGCATCCTTCCTGGGTGAATGGAGGTTTCCTTCCAACTGGCTAGCTGCTGCCACCCCACCCCCACCAGCCTGCTGGGGAAAAAGCAGAATTGGGCTTTGGCACCCTGAACTCTGGTTGTGCCCTTCACATCCCCTATGCAGGCCTGTTTCCTGGATTTGCTGAGGCTGGGCTGTTGACTTGCAGCATGACCCAGTGGCCGGGAGCCAGAGCAGCTCTGGGGCCAGCCCCCAGGCCTCACAGGCTGACCCAGGCTGCCCTGACCAGCAGCAGCCACAGGCCACACAGGAAGGCAAAGCCTGGTGCCCTGGGAGAGGGGTGGCAATGGCTTATGGCACCTTCAGTGTCCAGGTACAGTGCTGGGCAGACAAGGCTTGCTGTCACACTCTATGATCATCTGGCCTCAGGCCTGTTGGTCTGTGAAATAAGGTGGGACCGGTTGGTGGCAGCAGGGGATGGACATGTGAGGGCTGGGCAGATGGATGCAGGAGATGGCACTGGGACCTTCCTAGATAACAGCGTAAATGGAGATGGGGGGGGCCCTGGAGACCCGGTTCAGCGGGAATCATTGGGACCCCCTCCATAATGTCTCGTGGCACTTGCCATGTGGGCGATACTTGAGTTTCCAGGGCACTTTCCATGCCTGTGCTCCATGGTGCTGCTGAACAGGTGCCCAGCAAACAGGCTTCCAGAAGCGCCAGCCCCTGCTCATCTGCCACTTCTCCAGCCCTACCACTCTGGCCTCCCTGCCCCAGCAGAGGAGCTGAGTACATTTGGAAACTACACACAGGAGTGGAAAGAGCCCTGGATTAAAAGGCAGAGGAGTCTGGCTAGTGTCCTGGCAGCTCATGCTGGGTATCCGTGGGCAACACTCCTAATCTGTTTGAACCTCACTTCTAAAATCATGGTAATCATGCAATTGAGAAATGAGTTAACAGTGGTTTATAAAATATGTGGTGTCACTCTCCTGCTTAAAACACTCTCATGGATTCCCATCCTTGCAGTGGTCTAGGAGGTCCTGCATGATCTGATCCCTCCATCCTGCCCTGTTGTGCTCTGATTCCACCCTGGTCTTTCAGGTCCACCCCTGCCTTAGGACTTTTGCATAGGCTGTTGGCTTTACCTGGAACACTTTCCCCAGGTGTCTGGGCAGAAACCCCTCAGCTCTCAGGTCTTTTCTGAAACATGGGCATCTCAGTGAGGCCTCTCCAAAACTCTCCAAGATTGTGTCACCTTCTCCCCACACACCCTGCTCCCTCCTCTACTTAATTTTTCTCTGCAACTCTTACCACCATCACAGATTATATCCTTTTCTTCTTTTATTTATTACCTGTCTCCCTCCATTCTACCATGAGCTTCAGGATGGCAAGACTTTTTTGTATTTTGTTCTCTGCTATGAACTTCATGTCCAGCATAGTGCCTGGGGGCACATAGTAGATACTCAATAAACATCCCCTGAATGAATGAAGAAGTAAATGAACAAAGGGGCCATTATAGTTTGGATCTTAAATGTCCCTTGAAAGCTCATGTGTTAAAGGCTTGGTCCCCAGCTGATGGTGCTATTGGAAGGTAGTAGAAACTTTAGGAGATGGGGCCTATTGGAGGAAGTTAGGTCACTGGGCGAGGGGTACATGCCCTTGAAGGGGACACTGGGACCCAGACCCTCCCCGCTTTCTTTTCTTCAGCACCCCCATGAGGTGAATAGTCCTTCTCCACCATAGTATATTGTGCCACCATAAGCCCAAAGCAACTGAGCCAAGTGACCAGGGATCAAAACCTCTGAAACCATGAGCCAAAATAAACCTTTTCTCCTATGAGTTGATTTCCTCAGGTATTTTGTCACAGTGACAGAAACCTGACTAACCAAAGTTCTTTAGTAATATTATCCTAGTATCCAAAGAGCCAGCCCTAGCAAGCTGACCCTATTAAAGCCAAGGTCCTGGCCTTCCGTGTCCTGGCCTTCTCCTGAGAAAGGTATAGCCTCTTTCCTCCCACAGCTGCTCTTCAACCGCAGTGGATCAAACAATTCTTGGTTTATCCCGCAGTGGATGGCCGAGCTTCGAACATCATGCTAATGGCTCGCTAGTGAGAAAATGGGCACTTAACCTGTCATCAGAATCAAATGGGGTGAGAGAAGCTTCTTCAAATGTCCAATTTAAGAGATGAACTGAAAGTTTGGAAGAAACAGACCAAATCTTTTATGACTAGCAGAGTGTGTCCCTGGAGGCACAGGTTTGGAGCAGCGGGAGATGCTCCCTTAAACGCTCTAGAGCATGTGGCCCGAAGAAGATACTTACGCCTGTGACTGCAGGAGTCCGGGAGGGAATTCCTGAGGATCCCCGTGATGGCACATGTTTTGAGCTCTCCCTTTCAAAGGCAGACCTTCTCCATAAAAGGAAAGGCTGCTTACACGCCCCTGCCCAATCCCTTCTCCCACGAAAATGTTGGTTTTCCTGTTTTTACAAGTTCTAGAATCTTTAGTATTCTCCTCTTCCCCTGCCTTCCTTACCAACCTTACCTCTGAAATAATGAAATCATGTTACAGGCGGGGAAATGAATATATTTTGGTAATCAATACGCTTAACCACGATGATCTTCCATATATATGTAAAAACATAAGGAGATCATACTTTCAATTCCTAGCTTTTAAAATGCTTCTCTCACCTCCCTTTGTCTTCTCACAAACTTTCCTCCACTGCCATTGTTAAGTACTTGTTGGGTTTTGAAGATCAACTGAAAACTAGGAAAATAGAAATGCATCTCTCCAGTGCTCTCTGGGGTCCTAGCTGTCCAGAAAGCCAGCCAAGGCCACTTGGAAGCCAATATCAACACCAGTATGAGGCTAGGCTGTGGCCCCAGCCTCAAGAAAGTGTTCATAGCCCAAACCTAGTGGAGGAAAGCTGAGAGGGAGCAGCCTGAGGTTCAGTTGCCAGGAGGCTGAGAGTCTGGCCAGAGGTGTCTGGGACAGATGTGGGATCAGAGGCTGCAGAAACCTGGAGAAGCAAGCCCAGACAGCTGGTAGGTGAGCTGCTAAACCATTCCAGGTGGAAGACCTAAGCACCTTGTCCCTGCAAGTCACAAAGACACAGCTCAATGACCTTAGAGTCGGCAAGGAGAATGGCACAAGGGTCTTAGACCTTTGTCTACAAAGTTAATATGTATCTCTATTGATGTCTATGCTGCTTTAAAAAGTGACAGAGTTAAGGTCCCTATCATCCACCACTAACGATCACAGCGACAACACTTTCTCAGGAGCTTTACTGTGTAAGAAGCATGGTGCCAGCTGTTTGCCCGGGGTGTCTCCTTTATTCTTTACAACAACCCTGTGAGGAGCTATACCTGTTGAGCGCTAGGCAAGTGCTTCACCACTGAGCTACACCATGGCACTCACTTAAAAGGGGACAGAACTGAGCAACTGGCAGGTAGGTGAGTTGCTGCAGGGGATGTGGGATCTGAAGCCAAGCAGTCTGACTGCATAGTAAGGTTTCTCAGTCTTGGCACCAATAACCTGCTGGGACAGACCAGTCCTTGTCTTGGGGGCTATCCTGTGATTAATAGGAGGCTTGGCAGCATCGTAGGCCTCTACCCATTAGAGGACAGTGTTCCACTCCCACCCAAGCTGTGACAACAAAAAGCGTCTTAATATTTCCCTGCTGAGAGCCAGTGCTCCAAAGCAAGGACTGCTGGCTTCTAACCCCAACCCACAGAGCTGAACTGGATAGTGCTGGATTTGGTGTTTGAGATGCATCTAGGAGGGAGACTCAAGTTGGCCACTCATAACCAGATACTCTGGCCTTCAGAGGTTTTTGTTTGTTTGCTTTTCATATCAGGGATTGAACCCAGGGGCACTTAACCACAGAGCCACATTCCTACTCCTTTTTATTTTTTGAGAGAGAGTCCTTGCTAAGTTGCTGAGGCTGGCCTCAAACTTGTGATCCTCCTGCCTCAGCCTCCCCAGTCGCTGGGATTACAGGCGTGGGCTTTGGCCTTCAGGTAGGAAAAAAAAAACCTTTATCAATCAATTTGAATCAATCTGACCCAGAAAAACAAACTCCTCCCAACCCAGCTTACAAATTAGTTCAATAAAGCTAGTTCTTGTATACATAGATTTCTGTGTTGTTTTTGAGTCCTGGGACACCTCCTGTTTTTGCTTTGTTTTTTTGTCTTGGGAGACCTATAACGCAGGCCTTGCCTTTATCCTGCCTTGCACTGTGTACCATTGTGGGTATTTCTTCTGAGAGCAGGCAGACACCCTAGGTCAGTTCTCTTGAACCAGCACCGACAGTAGCGCCTCTGCTGCTGGGGGTGTGGGGGGGTGTGGGGGTGTGGGGTGGACGGACTGAGCATGTGCGAAGGTGAGTCTTGGGACCAAGGTGGGGCTAGAGGGTGGCCGCTATGGGGCAGTGAGTAGAAATGCCTGGACGGATCCCCAAGGATGTGCAAGTTCTTCAGGCCTTACCAAACTTTGGGGTTTATTCTGAAGAGACCCCTGAAAGATTTTTTAGCAGAGATGAGACGTGTTGAGCATGTTTCAGGAATTCTTTGGGCTACCTGGGGACAATGGTGACGTGGGTGAGTTTGGCAGGCAGGTTAGCACAAGAGTGGGACTACTTGTCCCTACTTCCGGCCACATTCCTCCCACTCCAGGCTGCCTTGTGAGGAGCTTGTGTCCCTTTATGCCTCCCCTCCTTGAGAAGGAAGCTACCCTCCATCTCCGCATTATTGTTTGGAAAACCAAGGCTGTGCAGGGCCTGGGCTTTCCCATAGTGCCCGGATGGTTGGTGATAGAACAAAGACTAACCCCAAGCCGGCGGACCACCCCTCCACTCTCTGTCGGTGGTTCTTCAAAGAAACACATCTTCAGAACCAGACCTTCGACTCCCTTAGGAATCAAGTCACACACATTTATTGAGGCCCTACTATGTGTCCAGCTGTGCCAGGTCTTGGGAGGGCTGCTGAGAGGTACAATTCACAAACTGACCTCAGGGAGATTACAGTCTAGTTAGGGGATGTGACTGAAGATGATCAGTGGATCTGTAGATAATACAAGATCATACAGGTTGGTGTCCATGCCTTGGAACACAGGTAGGACAGCTCCCAGGAGATGGCGATGATGCCCTTTGAGCCCTGCTGAGCCTAAAAGGCCCCTGAGATGTGAAGGGATGGCCAGACTGGGAGCTCCAGCTGAGCTCTGAGCCTGGGGTGGACACTGAAGGCCGTCATCATAAAGAGATGGATCAAACTGGGGGCACAGGGGAGGTGGCGCAGGTAGAATGTGCAGAGCCAGGAAAGGAGAAGCTGCAGGGACCACTGAGAAGGAGCAGCTGGACATCAAGGAGGAACGCCAAGGACAGGCAGTGACCCCAGATCCAGAGTGTCTGCTGAGAGGTCTGGTAAGATGAGGGCTGTAGAGAGAATTCCCTGTCATTGGCAGCAAGCAGGTGCTCAGGACCTTATGGAGAACAAGTTTAGGTGGGTGCTGGGGACAGGAGCCAGAGCATAGCAGGTGGAGTATGGAAAGGGCGGGGTGGCAAGGACAAACATTGCCTTGGAGAAGCTGGGCCCTGGAGGACAGGAGGGAGGCTAGTGCTGGAGGAGAGACGGAAAGCAGGTCTCGCTTTCAAATTCCTATCATTTTGACCATCAAAGGAACTGGAAGATGGGGAAGCCCCGAGATATTTCCCCACAGAACTGCTACAGGCTGCTTCCTCCAGTGGCTCATCCCACTTCCTCTGCTGCTGCACCCACCACCGTGCACCTCTTCCCCGGCCGTGGCTTTTCTGATTTGGTGCAGACTGCTCACCTGGCTGGGACATCACATGCATGGTGATGAGGGGCTCCGAGGAGGCACAGTTGAATGATGGGATTCTCAGAGCAGCAGGAGGGAACTCAGATCCAAAGCTCGCTGGCCTCTGAACTGGCTCATCATTGCCAACACCTCGCCCAGAGCATCTCAGACTTTTCCAGTGAAGATCCCTATTGGAGCATGGGAAAGATCTCATACCCCAGAACTGGAAAACAATACATTTCTGCTGTTCAAACCACCCCATGTGTGGTCCTTTGTTGAGGAAGGCAGCCCTGGGACACTAACAGCCATCCTTGTAGGGCTGTGTGCCTGGGAAGAACAGCCAAACTGGTTCTTGCTGTAGAAAAGGGCTAATCCCTCAGGAAGGGGGAGCCTGTGCCTTGGAGCTGCTCTTATGGCATCTCAGTCCCTTGTTAATGGAGAAATAAGAATAGCAACAAAAATGGTTGTCCTAATGAGCTTTTATTGCCTGCTTGTTCCAGGAAGTTTTTCATGCTTTATATTGAATATTCACTAGTCGGTGGCATGAAGCACTATTGTTCCCATTTTACAGAAGGAGAAACTGAATTCCAGTGTGATTAAATGACTAGCCCAAGTCACCCAGCTGACAGTAAGTGGCTAGACCAGGATTAGAAACCACTTTCCGCCCACCTTTCTAACTACTTTCAGGGTGAATGGGCTTCCCTAAGGCTTTCCCCCTGAGCTGATGGACAGGGAGCTGACCGGGGTCACAGCGGGTTAATGTGGGAAGAAGAGGAAGGAGAACAAGGCCACCTGGTGCCTGAAACCCTGCACTTCTGTCCTGCAGGCAGCCTTGGCTCAGCCCCCTGCGGGTTCCCTGGGCTCAGGCCGGAGTCGGGCTGATGGCTGACGTCAGCTGGCTGGAAATTCCTCTGCCTAGCCATCAAGGCTTGGAGAACAAAAGCTCCCACCGCAGGAAAAAACTTCCTGCTCAGCCCCTAGCGAGAAGGCTCGGGTTTCAACCACACAGCCGGTGAAGTCATTGGTCGTGGGCTGGCGGCAGCAGGGCTCCCAGGGCACGGAGCAGCTGGGCGGAAGCCTGAGCTCTGGGCTCCTCCAGTCTGCAGGGGCCTGCCTGCTCAAGGGGTCCCAAGAGTTCCCTGTGGACAGTAGTAAACAGCCGAGGCCCCTCCCCACCTCTGCCTTCACCCTGATGTCTCAGCCCAGCGCGCATCCTGATGGCGCCCACATCCATTTGGCAGTAGAGAAGCAGTCCCGAGAAGTGAAGTCAATGGCTCCGTGATAGTCAGCAAATTAGAGTCTGGCGGAAGGATTTGAACCCAGGACTTGATTCCTGCCTCTCATTCTTGGTTCTTCACTTACCGAGCCAAGGGTTGGAAAGAAAGGATCTTCGACAAAGACCTGGAGGCAAAGGAGACAAATCCCAACGACTCCCTTTTCCAGCCACCTTCTACTCCCAGTGGAGTGAGGAGCATTTTCACTCCTTTATTTACTCAGCACATCAGGCACCACCCACGTGGAGGCAATCCAGCCTGGGCACTGCGCATGCCCAACTAAGGTCAAAGTCAACCCAGCAAGGTGGGGCCCACGATCAAGGTCAGGGAGGAAATAACTGAGAAAATGTACACAAAGTTGCTAAATACATGAGAGGTATTTGTTAGTAATAATATTGTTCCCTCCCTTAGCATACTTTTTCTTTTTTTTTTTGTACTGGAGATTGAACTCAGGGGCACTCGACCACTGAGCCACATCCCCAGCCCTATTTTGTGTTTTATGTAGAGACAGGGTCTCACTGAGTTGCTTAGCGCCTCGCCATTGCTGAGGCTGGCTTTGAACTTGCGATTCTCCTGTCTCAGCCTCTCTAAGTGCTGGGATTACAGGCTTGAGCCACCGTGCCCAGCTCCTTAGCATACTTTTTAATCAAATACCAACCATCAACACTGTCTGGTGGCTCCATTCCCTATTTCTGTCTACTGGTCACTTTTCATGAAACTTCATTTAACCCTCACGACCATCCTGAGGCTGTCGTGTGGACACCAGAATCCCGAAGCCTCAGGGCTGGGGCTGGGGCTCAGTGGTGGAGCGTTTGCCTAGCACGTGTGAGGCACTGGGTTCCAACCTCAGCACCACATTAAAATAAATAAATGATAGCCGGCTGCTGTGGTGCAAGCCTGTAATCCCAGCACTTTGGGAGGCTGAGACAGGAGAATCGGGAGTTCAAAGCCAGCCTCAGCAATGGCGAGGTGCTAAGCAACTCAGTGAGACCCTGTCTGTACATAAAACACAAACATAGGGCTGGAGATGTGCCTCAGTGGTCGAGTGCCCCTGAGTTCAATCCCTGGTACCATAAATAAATACATAAATAAATAAATAAATAAATAATAAAGGTATTGTGTTCATCCATAATTTTAAAAAAATATTAAAAAAATCCAGAAGCCTCCCTTTTGGGGAGACCTGAGCCCCTCCCCCATCCACATGAGTGAGTCCCTGAGCCCATGTTTGTGCTGAAAGAGCATGCCACGTGGTTTTAGATAATCAGATCAAAGGTGGACACCTGACACAAGCTGGGCCCTGAGAATTTAGAATGAAGATGTCAGATCAACAGAAGCTCAACAGGATCAGGTCTGGGAGGAGTGTGGGTGAGGGAGAGAAAAATGAGCAACCAGTCCAGCTAGGCAAGGTCTGGCTGTGTGCCACCCGGGCCCCCAGGCTTGCCTACGTCCTTACAATGCCTTCTGGTTTGGCCTAAGTTTGTGAGAGCTAGTGTCTGTCACTTACATTCAAGGATTCCTCGGTGGCACCGTGAGATCCATGATGGCAGGAACTAGGTCTCATTCATCAGTGTGTCCTCAGGACCTGGCACACAAAAAGAGTTCAGTAAATATTTGTTCAATTAACGAAAAGCGGAGGTTCAGAGCAGTTAGTTGATTTGGACCCGAGGCACACAGTAACAGCTGGAATGTGAACTGGGTCTACCAGCTTCAGAGTCTGTGCTTTTCGACTACACCAGACTGGCTTTCACAAATTGTTGTTGTTGTTATTGTATTAAAATTACAGGTAGTCAGAGCTGGAATGGGCCTGAAAGATGAATAAGGTTGGCTTCTTTGTTTTATACATGGGAAATTGGAGCCTAGGGAGAAAAGGTAGCAAAAGTCTCTAGATTCCCATGCAACCAACCACCCATCTGGAGCTGCAGTTTTAGACATTACGCCTGCATGACACACGGCACCTGCCTGAGCCCCTCTGACCCCTCCTCCTGAGCTCTGTCCTGGGTTTCCATTACCCACAAGCAGATGGGTCACTCTTAGTCCAGCATGGTCCTCAGGTCCATTCTGATTGGTCAGTACCCGTGCTGATCCACCGTTAAGGACTCTTATCAGCCCTGTGCTCAACCAGTGTGATTTGAGGAATGCTGGGTACTTTGTCTCTCCATTAAAAAGATCCTCCCCCTCTGCCTACAGAAGCAGCTGAAATTCCCCCTTCAGGGACATCCATGCATCCCTTCCTTCTTTCATTCCACAAATATTTACTGAGTGCCCATTCTGTGCCAGACTTTGGGTCCCCAGGAGCTCTTGTTCCCCACTACCTAAAATGCAAATACCCCTGGGGAAGAAGAATCTGAAGTCAGTACGGCCCCCCTGTTAGAGGGATGATTTGGCAGCAGGCTGGGATTGCCTGCTGGGCTGGCTAAGCCACTGCAAAAGGACACCAGCAGGCGGACCAAAAAAAAAAAAAAAAAAATACAGTGAGCAAGAGGAGGAGAAAATACAGAAATAAGGAGCTGCATTTTCAGCTCACACTGCAATTTTGTGACAATTAAAACACCAACTTTTATCTTATGATTTGGCAATGTTATTATTTTGATTGACATATGTTAGAGGTGGGTGGCATCATGAGTTTCAGGATACAGGGCTCTTAAAGACCTTGATTAGTTCTAGCTGTCAGGCAGCTGAGAGCAACTTTCTGGCCACAGATAGGGGCTGGGCTAAGATTCCTAAGAGGAGGAGTGAGAAATCCAATACGTAGTAAGGTCTTTTACATCCCAGGCCATTCCCAGGCCCTTAATGTGTAATATTTTATTATACCTCAAACAACACTAGGCAGTAAATGATATTATTCTGTGTTCTAGTAGAGGAAAGAGAAATTTGGGATTGTTAAGCTTTTTGGGGGGAGGGGCATTGAACCCAGGGCTGCTTAACCACTGAACTACATCGCCAGCCCTTCTTTGTATTTTATTTAGAGACAGGGTCTCGCTGAGTTGCTTAGGGCCTCACCAAGATGTTGAGGCTGGCTTTGAACTTGCAATCCTCCTGCCTCAGCCTCCGGAGCTGCTGTATTAAGCAATTTTCACAAGGTGATTTCACTAATGATTAATGGACATGGCATTTGCACCTGACTCTGGCATTCAGTAAATATTTTGTAGAATGAATGATATTGTTGGCTCCAAAGTCCATGCCCTTTTTACTATAATTGAGAGAAAATGTGAGGAAGACCACCCCTCAACACACAACACAAATAATTATAGTCAGCACTTACTTACACAGCACTGACCAAACATTTTATATTAACTCACTTAAACCTCATGTGATAGGTGAGGAGAACAAGGCACAGAGAGATGAAGCCGCTTGCTCCAGGTCTCAGAAATGGCTCACGTCAGTGCCAGTATTTAATCCAGGACTCCAGCTTCAGGTCCTTGCTCTGAGCTTCTCTATCACTGTCTTGTCTGCTGCCCGCAGCTCCACCAATATGGGATTTTACCATTTTGTTATATTTTATTTTCACAACTCCCATAAGCACGTGCTGATATTCCAGAGTGGATTTGTTTGCATTTTTCCCATTTCTGGTGGAGCTGTGTACTTTTTCATGTTTTGATTTACCATCTGTACTTGCTCTGTAAACTCTCTGTTCATCTCCTTTGCTACTTACTAAGCGGAATCTGGGCAATGATTGTTGCTTTTTGTGAAAAACCAAAAATTAATATAGACGTATCTGTGGTTTGTTATTCTTTCCAGGCTGTTATTTGCTTCTTGTGGTTGTCCTGTATCTTAGTCAACCAAAGTTTCTCATTTTTCATTTTGAAAATCTTTTTTTGTCTCTCATTTTTTTAATATTTATTTTTTAGTTGTAGGTGGACAGAATGTCTTTATTTTTTTTTAAATTTTATTTATTTTTTTAGTTGTAGGTGGGCAGAATATCTTTATTTTATTTTTATGTGGTACTGAGGATCGAACCCAGTGCCTCACGCATGCTAGGCAAGTACGCTACCACTGCGCCACAATCCCAGCCCCAGAATGTCTTTATTTTATTTTTTATGTGGTACTGAGGATCAAACCCAGTGCCTCACGTGTGCTAGGCGAGCACGCTACCACTGCGCCATAACCCTAGCCCCTTGTCTCTCATTTTGAATTCTCTTCTAACCTGATAATGTGGGATTGCATTTTCTGGTCTCTTTTGTATGCACATTTCTCAGACATGCATACAATCTCATCTACAATTTATTATAGAAAATGGTATAAGGTATAGCTCTTCACAATATTATAGTTCTCTCTAAAACATTTACTATACAGTAATTACTATCTTCATGGCTGGATTGCTGGATTATTTCAAGTTTGACTATAGATTGAATTAGTTATGGATTCTTTAGGCTCTTCCACTGATCATTTCCCCCCATTTTGCCATATGGTTTGGATAATTGTCACTTTGTAATATGTTATGAAATCTGGTAGGTTAAATTTGCTATCATACCCTTAAAAAAATCAAGCATTCTTTTTTTTAACCATTTCATCTGCAAACACCACTATTGACGTATCAAGCTCTTACTAAGGATCTTTTAAGAGCCTTACTATGTGGTGCATAAAGTCCACATAGCAACTCAAGGAAAAGTATTGCGTTTTCTAATTCTAGTCTTCTAGGCTGGTGTGGGTGCGCTTTCCATTCATTTCCATCTTCCCTTATGTCTCCTAATAGGGTTCTATAAACTTCTTTAAAGAAATCTTGTGACTTGAAGTCAACTTGTCCCAATGTTGAATTGTGCCACCAAGCCAAGGGTATGCCCTTTCCTGTGTGTCTTCTGCATGGCATCTTCCTACAGTGTCTGTGTCACAGTGGGGGCTCTTGGCTCCCACTGAAAGGTTTGAAAGACCTGAAAACTGGACACTCCTTTTGGGTGTGGCCAGTGCCCCCATAGCTATAGGCTATGGAAGGGTGGGGCTGGATGCAAAGGTCCTGGTACCTGTGGGAATCCTGCATAAGGGAAGTACCCACTGGGCAGTGAGACTGTTTTAATGGGCTCTTCCTGTCACATAGAACCTGTGCAGGAGTGGGAGTAGGGCCAGGAGGACTGTTTGGCGCAGGCCTCAAGTTTAGGCTCCTGACATCTCCAAAAGAGGTTATTTACAGAGTGGGTCCTTTGGAGAGGCCATTGCCAACAGTCCTGGGAACCTGTTGTGCTCTTCTCTAGAATGCTCTCCAGGATTCCAAAGCTGGCTCAGGGCAGGAGGCGGGAGACTGTAACCTCTGTTGAATGCATACTATATCAGCCAGATGCTGTGCTTGGGACAATGTCATTGCTATCTTTTAAAACTCTCGTTCCAGCCTGCCTGGTGAAGGAAATATCATCATATCGATTTTGAGATGAGGAATCTAAGGCTGCAAGATGGTTAGGGATGAAGCCAAATGGCATGACTAGTACCCTTCAGACCCTTCAAAGGAGCTCAAGGTTGCCTTCAAAGCCTTTTTCTTTCTGTTGACCACTCTGCCTTTTCAGAGTGCAGGGTGTTATGGTTTAGACATGAGGTGTCCCCCAAAAGCTCATATGTGAGACAGTGCAAGAAGATCCAGAGGCAAAACGATAAGATTATGAGAGGTCTAACCTAATCAGTGGATGCATCCACTGATGGATTAGTGGGGCCATAACTGTAGACAGGTAGGATGAGATTGGAGGAAACAGATCACTGGGACATGACCTTGGGGTTTATATTATGTCCCTGGTGAGGGGAGCTCTTTCCACTTCCTTGCTGCCATGGCCTGAGCTGCTTTCTTCCACCACACCCTCCCGCCACGATGTCCTGCCTCATCTTCCCAGAGCTATGGAGCCAGCCGTCTATGGACTGAGACCTTTGAAACCATGAGCCGAAATAAACTCTGCCTTCTCAGCCTTGTTCTTGTCTGGTGTTTTGGTCACAGCAACAAAATAGCTGACTAAAACACAAGTCTCGGTGAGTAGGTTTGCTGCTTGGTGGAGGAAAGAAACAGAAAATCCCAAGACCTGGCCAGGTCATTCCCTCGCTCACTCATCCAAGTGTTTGTGCAAGGACAGTCCCACATTCTTCTCCCATGGTGGAATCATCTACCCAGCCACCTACATGTACCACTCCTCTTCTTCCGGCCCAGACTTCTCAAATTCACACTCAAGGAGCCTGCTTCCTGTGGGTAAATCTAGCAGGAAGTCTCATGTTCTAACTTGCTCGTCCCCATGTTCCTGTGTTCAATACTACCCTTTTTTTTTTGGTACTAGGGATTGAACTCAGGGGCACTTGACCACTGAACCAGATCCCCAGCCCTTTTTGTATTTTATTTTGAGACAGGGTCTCTCTAAGTTGCTTAAGACCTCACTAAGTTGCTGAGGGCCTCGTTGCTGAGGCTGGCTTTGAACTCGTGATCCTCCTGCCTCAGCCTCCCGAGCTGCTGGGGTTACAAGCATATGCTACTGCGCCCAGCTTCTTCAGTCTTTATATTCAATTATTCCCCCAGGTCCACTGATTTACTCCTTGCATATGTCTAAATCTGGGTCTTCCTGTCTGCCTCTACTGCCCCCTTGGTCTGAATTCTGCCCACTTAGTAGGAAACTCTGACCCCTTCCTGGGCTGAGAAATACAGACCTAATTTGGATGCAAAACTTCAGAATTAGACTTTTGTACCAGCCATGTGAATCATAGCACCTGTCTTTTAAGTCCCTTCTAAGCGGAACTGGCCTACTCCTGACCCCTGTTCTGTTTTGGGCTGTCTGACTCTGCCAGCTAATTGGACCAGTGGTTGCCACCTGGCCCAAAGGCAGCTAACAGATTAGCTGGCCAGCCGCAGATGACATGGTCTGGGATAAAAACAGGCATGGTGGGCCAATCGGATTCTCTTGAGAGATATGAGCAAAGAAATACTGAGAGAATGACGGTTAGCCATGGAAATTGAGACTGAAAAGTCATGACAGAGGGAGGGCTGGAGAAACCGCTATAGGAGCCTCATGTGATGTAGAGAGGGTGCATTAGAAGGGGGTGCTGGGAGGAACATGGAGCTAACACAGGGAGCCAAGGAGCCGCAGAAGGAAGCTGTGCATCATAAATAGGATCCTTTAAGGGACTGCACTGAGCTTTAGGAAAATTCACATTGTCCTTATTTTATAGTGAAGATCACAATGGGATGTTTGGGGTCCCCAAGCCTGGCTCACATCAAACAAGCTGTCCTTCAGGCTGGGGCCTTGGAAGAGGCGGCAGAAGTCTTGCAGAACTAGAGAAACAGCCTCAGATCTTCCCTCCTGGGAATCTGGACAATGGCAGCCGGTGGCCTTTTCCCACTGAACTCCCACCCCACGGGGCGAGGCACGGATGCTCCACTTGGATATTTAGACTTCTCTGCCATAGGGTGTTTGTTATTTTGGTGGCTGGTGTTTGGAGAAGCACATTGTCTCTAGAGTGATGCCGGGTGCTCACAGCCGTTCCTTTGTCTTGCAGATGAGATCACCGGGAAGTGCCAGCACGTGTTCTTTCTGATAAGGCCCCAGGAGGTTTGGGACTGATCTAAGTCCCTGAGGGAAACTGCTTGCCAGACGCTGGGGATCCAGTGAGGAATGGGTGCTGGGCCAGGCCCTTAAGCTCTGGGCACAGCCATCTCCATTTATATAGAAGTGGGTCCCCAGAGGGGCTCCAGAATGAGACCTCCTAGAGTGGCAAGCTGGCTTCACCACTCACCAGCTGTGTGACCTGGGGTTAGTCACCTCATCTCTCCTTGCCTCAGTCTCCTCATCTGTAAAATGAGGATAGTCATAACATAGAGCTCACAATTTTATCATCATTAAAGTAATATATTAAGTTGACCTAGGTGAAATTGCCATTTGTACAGGCCAAAAATGGTTTATATTGGTACAATTGCAACTAGCGCCTAGTTAGTGATCATAAATGTTAGTTAAAAGTATAAAAAATTAGCTAAGTATAAAACATTAGCTGGGTATGGTGGCACATGTCTGCAATCCCAATTATTAGGGACACTGAGGCAGGAGGATTGCAGGTTTGAGGTCAGCCTGAACAACTTAGTCACACTTTGTCTCAAAAAAATAAATCAAGCAGGGCACGGTGGCACACGCCTGTAATCCCAACACTTTGGGAGGTTGAGTCAGGAGAATTGCGAGTTCAAAGCCAGTCTCAGCAACGGCGAGGTGCTAAGCAACTCAGTGAGACCCTGTCTCTGCATAAAACACAAAATAGGGCTAGGGATGTGGCTCAGTGGTCGAGTGCCCCTGAGTATCAAAAAAAAAAAACAAAAAAAAAAAACATCAATCAATCAATCAATCGGGCTGGGGATGTAGCTTAGTGATAGAGCCCTTCTCTCATCTGTGCAAGGCCCTGGGTTCAATCCCCAGTGCGACAGGAAAACAAAGTATAAAACTGACCAATCTTTACCATTATTAGCCCTTCTCTAACCGTGAGAGCCAGTCATAACTTCCCAAGCTTGCCACCCCGGGGGTGGGGTGGTGACACCCACTCCCATGCCACAGGCCCCTGGACACGGTGGGCTCCCTAGCACTAGGCCCGCTGTGCGGCTGTGTGCTGTGGTGCTTCCCCTCCATGCTCATTTTTCTGACAGAAATGACCATGTTGGAGGAGCTCCTATAAAACAGCCCTCTTTCTCACTCATCATCTCTTTGTGTCACCCCTTTGCCACTTGCCCATTAAAAGCTACAGGACCTATGCCACATTGGCCCCTGTGTTACACTTCACTTTCGTCTTGAGAGACTTTGGCAGCGTCAGTAGCTGTGCCCATACATTGAGGCTGAAGTTCCTCGTTTTGCTCAATGACAACAGCTTCAGCCCACATCCAGCTTCACTGTAAGAACAGGTTTTTCCACTCACCTCCCCCAATAACAGTGACAGCAACCGAAGCTCACTTACCAGGTCTAGACATCAGGAGTTGTTCTGAGTGCTTCCCTGACCCTCCCAACAACTGCATATCATCATCCCCACTAGACTGCCCTGGAAACCGTGGGGCAAAGTATCTTGTCCAATGTCACATCACCAGTAAGTGGGCAGAACTGAGATTTGAACCAGAGTCCATGTTCTTTGCCGTGAGCTCCACTCTCCTGGCATTCCCTAGAAATGCTCACCTGTTCCACATCTCCCTCTTGGTGCCACCTGCCAATCTCATCTAGCTGTCTGGCTGTAGAGTCTCATCCCACTTAGTGATCCATTTCTAGTGAGTTCTACCTTTGATCTTTGTTAGGTGTTAACAAAGGATTTCACAGCCATATCCCTACCTCAAGCTTCATCTTTAGAACACAGTTTCCTGGGAGGGCCCATGATTAAAGTAATATAGCTTTGCTCAGACAATGTTTGATTTCAGCATTGTTTGCTATCTGGAGAGGTAGGAATCTTCATAATTAGCAAGTCCTGTCTCCCTTGTTTTTTGTTTTTGTTTCTTTCTTTCTTTCTTTCTTTCTTTCTTTCTTTCTTTCTTTCTTTCTTTCTTTCTTTCTTTCTGTACTGGGCATTGAACCCAGCAGCACTTAACTACTGAGCCACACCCCAGCTCTTTTTTATATTTTACTTAGAGACCGGCCGAGTTGCTTCACTAAGTTGCTGGGGCTAGTTTTGAACTCGCAATCCTCCTGCCTCAGCCTCCTGAGCCACTGGGATTATAGGCGTGCACCACCATACCTGGCTCCCTTGTTTTTTTACATAACTTTTTTCTCTAATATTTTGCTATAAGCAGCAAAAAATTATGCAGCACCTTCAACAGTCTGGACTAATAGTCCTCAGCCTATTGCCTGGTTCTTTAGGGACATTTTCTACTTTCCACGTAACTGCAGGTGACACTGCACCTTCAACCCCATGGTAAGAATCTTCTTTCTTCCAGTTTCCTAGCGCATGTCCCTAATTCCCTGTGAGCCCTCACTTGCATTCTCCTCACAGTTCTTACAGCTCCTCCCATGTTCAGTTCCAAAACTTCTTCCAAATTTTGAGGTTTTTGTTACGGCCTCATCCCACTTCCAGATACCAAAGTGTGTATTGGTCATCTATTTCCTTGTAACAATCCCCTCAAACTGCCCAGCCTAAACAACAAACAGTTACCATCTCGTGCAGTTTCTGAAGGTCAAGAACCTGGAATTTCTGATTGATGGTTCTGGCTTGAGATCTTCCATGGGGTTGTAGACCAGCTGCTGCCCAGGGTTGTAGTTAGGAAAGTCTGGCTGGGAATGGAGGATTCACTTCTAATGTGGCATCTTTCACATGGCTGTTGTCTAGAGGCTCAGTTTCTCACTGTCTGTTGAGCCCATGATTCCTTGCCACATGGGCCCCTCCAGTGGGCTGCTTGGTGTTGCAGTAGCTTCTCTCAAAACAAAGGAGATTAAAGAGAGTGATCAGGATGGATGACACAATGCCTGTTAGGAGCTAGTCTCTGCATTTCCACGCTATCACTTCTTCTTTACTCTAGTGTCATACAGACCAATCCAGACATATACAGACTAACAAAAACATGAATACCAATATGGGGATCATGGGGAACATCCTGGAGGCTGACTACCACAGTAGTAAAACACCGAATGCTTTCCCCTAAAACCTAGAATAAGACAGAGATGTGTACTCACACAACTTCAATTGAACACTGGAGTGGAAGTTCTAGCCAGTGTAATACGGCAAGAAAAAGAAAGAAAATGTTACAGATTAGAAAGGACGAAATAAAACTCTCAATTTGCAGATAACACACTCATATCTAGATAGAAAATTATACCGAATCTACCAAAAAGTTACCAGAACTAACAAATGAATTTACAAAAGTCACAGAACACAGATCAATATTTTTGATAATCAGTTGTATTTTTATATACTAGCAATGATCGGAAGCTGAAATTTTAAAAAACTGGAAAGTTTTGTTAACTTTTTTTTTGTAAAGAGAAGTGCACCTGTTATGTTCCCTGCCTGTATAATTGGAGACCTCCAAAAAGCCACCGTTCACTTCATACTGTCTCTGTCCCTGTTGGTGTAATCTGGCAGTATTTTTGCTGATATTTCTCTTAAAACTTCATGGGTCATCAAAAATCTGAAATTCTTAAGGACAAATTTGACAAAAAAATGTGCAGGATCTATATACTAAAAATTGCAAAACATTGCTGAGAACAATTAAAGATGACCTAAATGAATGAGGAGATACAGATATCCTTTTGGCTCAGATGATTCGATTTTAAGTTGTTAATTCTCCTAAAACCGATTTATAGGTTCAATACTATTTCAATGAAAGCCATAGTAGGCTTTTGTTTAAACAGAAAATAACAAACTAATTCTACAAAAGACCTATTATAACCCAAACAATTTTGTAAAATAAGATGAAATTTTGAAATCACATCAATTTCCAACTCTGTAAGTTCCAACCATCAAGACAGTGTGGCATTGATCTCAAGATGGACAAATCATTCAGTGAAACTGAATAGAAACTCTAGAAACAGACACACACACATATATTCAATTTATTTATTTATTTTATTTTTTAAATTTAGTTATTTTATTTAAATGCATTTCAAGTCATAGTACATAACCAGAACTCAGTTTTTCCATTTCTCTGGTTGCAAACCAGATAAAGTCACACCATTAGAGTCTTCATACATGTACCAGGGGTAGTAATGACCATCTCAAACAATCATCATTACTATGCCCATTCCCCTTTCCTTCCTCCCACCTCCCCCTGCCACGTCTAGAGTTCCTGTATTTCTCCTATGTACCGGGGATTGAACTCAGGGGCACCCAACCACTGAGCCACATCCCCAGCCCTATTTTGTGTTTTATGTAGAGACAGGGTCTCACTGAGTTGCTTAGCGCCTCGCCATTGCTGAGGCTGGCTTTGAACTTGCGATTCTCCTGTCTCAGCCTCCCTAAGTGCTGGGATTACAAGCGTGTGCCACTGCACCAAACTGTCAATTGATTTTTAACAGTCTTACTGACAAAAAATTCATGTCATGCAATTTACCCATTTAAAGTATACAACGGAATGGTTTTTAGTATATTCACAGGATTGTGTAACAACATTACTAAACAGAGTTTAATTTGCCCTAAAAGCAACTGCTAGCTGTCATTAGCTGTCATTCCCTATTCTTTTTCACTGCCACTCAATCCCTAGTCCTAAAAACACACAAATCTATTTTCTATCTCCATCAATTTGCCTATTCTAACATATTTGTCTATTCTATCTAATCTATGTAAATATTTATGGAAATGGAGCCATATAACTCCATTATATGAGCTTCTCTGAGTGAACAGAATGTTTTAAAGTTCATCCATGCAGCAATATTTCACTCATTTCTATCACCAAATAATGTCTCATTGCATGGATATACCACATTGTGTTTTCCATTCATTTGCTGGTAGATATTTGTGTTCTTTTTACTTTTGGCTATTATGAATTATGATATTCCTGTGCAAATTTTGGTGTGGACATGTGTTTTCATTTCTCTTGTGTAAATACCGAGGAGTGGAATTCTTGGATCATGTGGCTACTCTCCACTTAACTCTTTGAAGAATTGCCAAATTGTCTTCCAAAGCAGCTGCACCATTTTCCAGTCCCACCTGCAATGCAGAAGAGTTCTACTTTCTCTACATCCTCATCAACGCTTGTCATCTTCCATCTTTTTGATTGTAGTCATTGTGGTGGACATCGACTGATACCTTACAGTGCCTTTGACACCTTACATTGTCTTTGACTTGCCCTTCCCTGGTGACTAATGAGCTTCTTTTCAAGTTCTTAATGGCTATCTGTATAACTTCTTTGGAGAAATGTCTACAAATCCTTTGCCCATTTAAAACTGGGTTGTCTTTTCTTAAACAATTACATTGTAAGAGTTTTGTGGGGTTTTTTAAAAATATTTTTTGAGTTGATGAACCTTTATTTTATTTATTTATATGTGATGCTGAGAATTGAACCCAGTGCCTCACAAGTGCTAGGGAAGTGCTCTACCACTGAGCCACAACCCCAGGCCACTTTTATGTGTTTTTTTTTTTTAATTTTTATTTTTTAGTTGTTGATGGACATTTTTATTTTATTCACTTATTTATATGTGGTGCTGAGAATTGAACCCAGGGCCTCACACATGCAAGGCAAGCGCTCTGCCCTTGAGCTACAACCCCAGCCCCTATGGGTTTTTAATGTATTCTAGATACAAGTCCTTTATCAAATATGTGACTTACAAATGTTTTCTCTCATTCTATAGTTTTTTTTCTTTCTTGTGGTTATTTATAGCTCAAAGCTTTTTAATTTTGATGTAGTCCAGTTTTTTTTTACTTTTTATTTTGTTGTTTGTGCTTTGGTTTCATATCTAAGAAACTATTGCCTAGCTCAAAATAACGAAAATTTACTGCTATGTGGACTCATAGGAGTTTTATGGTTTTAGCTTTTACAAAGAAGTCTATGATCCATTTTGAATTTATCATTGCAATATGATGTGAGGTAGGGTTCCAACTTCATTCTTTGGCACATGGATAACTACTTGCCCCAATACTGTTTGTTGAAATAACTATTCTTTTTTCAGGTCAACTGATTTTTGACAAAGATGTCAAGAAAGTTCGATGAGGAAAGGATGATATTTCCAACAAATAGTGTTGAAACAATTGGATAGCCAAATGCAAAATATGAGCCTCACCCTAACTTCATACCAAATACACAACCTGGTTCTAAGTGGATCATAAACCTCAGTGTAAGAACTATTGCTATAAAACTTCTGCAAAATAGAAAAGACAAAACAGCTAGTGACCTGGGCCTAAGAAAGGCACAAACTATAAACATAAAAATTGATGGATGGCACCTCATTAATTTTTCTTCCAAAAGACCACGTTAAGAAAGTGAAAAGGCAAGTCAGGAGCAGTGGCACATGCCTATAATCCCAGCGGCTTGGGAGGCTGAGGCAGGAGGATTGTGAGTTCAAGGCCAGCCCCAGCAACTTAGCGAGGCCCTAAATGGCTCAGTAAGACCCTGTCTCTAGGTAAAATACAAAAAAAGGCTGGGGATGTGGCTCAGTGGTTCAATCACTGATACCAAAAAAAAAAAAAAAAAAAAAAGTGAGAAGGCAAACTATAGATTGGAGAAAATATTTGCAAACTGCATCTGATAAAAAACTTGCATTTAAAGCCAGGCGCGGTGGCTCAAGCCTGTAATCCCAGCACTTAGGGAGGCTGACACAGGAGAATCGCGAATTCAAAGCCAGCCTCAGCAACTGTGAGGCGCTAAGCGACTCAGTGAGACCCTGTCTCTACATAAAACACAAAATAGGGCTGGGGATGTGGCTCAGTGGTCGAGTGCCCCTGAGTTCAATCCCCGGTACAAAAAAAAAAAAAAGAACTTGCATTTAGAATGTATAAATATCCCTTGTAACTCAACATTAAAAACAGTTCAGTTGAAAATGGGCAAAGGATGTGCACTGACATTTCATCAGAGATTATATACAAATATTGAATAATAATATGAACAATTCTTGACACAATCACTAGGGAAATGCAGATCTAAACCACGGTACACATCCATTAGATGGGCTGGAATTAAAATGCCTGACTATGTCATGCCATGGCAAGAATGGGGGACACTAGCCTTCATGCACTGCCAGTGGGAATGTGAAATGGTGCTATCAACTTCAGAAAACAGTTTAACAGTTAATGAAAATGCTGACTGCATGCCTATAATCTACTTTTAGGTATTTACCCGAGGGAAACGAAACTACAAATCCTCAAAAAGATATGTATATAAATATTTATAAAATATTACAAAAATAGTGTATAATTGCCATAAGATCTATTTCTTGAGGATATAATTCTATTCTTATAGAAGGTCATTTTAAAGGAATAGTATTTATTAGGCATTTGTGGCCCGCTGAGCAGTGAATCAAATGTAACTAGCTATGTTTTGATGGTTCCTTAGCTTACCACGGCTGCTTCACTCAATCTATTGCTAGTTGAAACTCATAGATTACATTAAAGTATAATTTGTGCAAAAGCACTATTGTAACTACACCAAGAGAAATAAAAGTGAAATGGAAAATTCAATCATGGTCTACTTTTTGGACAAATCAACTCATTTATTTTTCCTGGTTCCCATCTGGTATGCGTCTGCAATGCATAAAACATTTTTAACATAGTTGTAAAAATCCAATTTTGCATTCAGCTTTTGAAAAACAATTGTAATATTGTAAACTGTTTTCCATATTGCTACTTAGTCTTCACAATTATTTTTAATGATGGTGTTATTTACTCTGTGGATTTACCACTCTTTAACATTTCCCCTATTGCTAGATATATTTATGGGTTTTTAAAAAAGTTGCTATTAGAGGAAAGGGTTATAGTTAATATTTTTCATGCATATAATATTTTCCTTCATTTTAAATTACTTGCTTGGGATATATTTCTAGGAGTTGAATTATTGGATCAAAACATTTCTATAGCCCTTGATAGAGATTGTCAAATGGATTCCATTTATTCATTCACTAAATATTTATTGAGCACTTTCTTGTCAATACTGATTTGGTGTTGAGTTACAACCATGAGGAGAAACTTAAGAGTCTCTATGTACAGATCCTACCATCCAGCTGGGAAGACAGAGTCCACGTGTCCTCGTAGATGGACAGAATCACAAGCATGCTGAGTGCTGCTGAGGAGGAAGCTGGAGCTCTAGCAGTATCTGGAGGTGCAACTTCCTTTGCCTGGGGGCTCATGGGAGGACTTCCTAAGGGAAAATTCACCATGATGGGGGATTAAGGATAACTAGGAGCTAAAGAGGGAAAGGCACAGAATTCTAGGCAGAGGGAACAGCGTGTGCAGATGCCTTTTGATAGTGGGTTTAAGATGGAGCAGGGAGGGGAGGGAGAAGTGGATGAGAGGGGCACACCTAGATTCTGTGTGTTAGAAAGAGGACACGTGATGGAACTGTGCAGATACAGGGAGCAACAAACGGAGGAGGGCTGGATTGGGTGGCTTTGTACATGGGGATTCAAATGTCCTTGTGATAGAGGAGCTATCACATGGGTAGTTGGACTGTGGGTCTGAAACTCAGGGCAGAGTTCGGGTGAGAGCCACAAACTTTTGAGTCAAGGATGACCAAAGCCATAGGCATGGGTGAGCTTGCCTGTGGACAAAGACAGAGAGTGAATGAAATCTCCCACTTCCACAGCCAGGTGGAGAGAGATGGCTGACCAAGGAGCCTAGAAGGGATGTGGGAGGAAAAGCAGGAAGACTCGATGTCACAGGCCCAAGGGAAGAGGGTGACAGGAAGTAGAAAATGATAGCCAGTGTCAGAGCCGCCCAAAGTTCCAGCAAATATGTTTATATCAGTGTTGACCTTGGCAGGATGTAATGGAGAGACAGGCAGAGTGGAGAAATGAATGAGAAAAACAGGGACATGGAGATGACATGTCTACACAGCCTTCTCCAGATGTGGCTGAGACGGGGGAGTGGGAAGACAGTAGGAGAAGGAGAGCAAGGGCTTGAGCAAGGGTGTTCAGTGTCCTGGTTTTTTCCCAGCAAGGAGGACTTGCATGTGTGTTCAATGCTGCCAGAGAAACCTGGGCTGAGAGCAGGAGGGTGACTGTCAAGGCAGAAGTGAGCCCTGACAAGGACCCTTAGTGGGTGAAAGGGGTCCAGGCCTGAGGCACAGGGAAGGGTTCGCCTCTTCGCTGCACTCATTTACAAGACCTCTCAACTAGGACTGGGAAGAACTTACCACTTGGTTTAAGGCATGCTGCCGCCATCTTGAAATACTTCGTAATTTCTGAAGAAGAGGCTCCATGCTGAGCTCCCACCAAGCTGCAGATGACACAGCTGCTCCTGCCTCTGACAAGGCAGGAGTTATTACTTTCACCCAGCACTCTCCAGAACAAAAGATGATTGTTGTTATGGCTTGGATGCAAGGTGTGAGACAAGGCAAGAAGGTTTAGAGGAGCAATGACTGGGTTATAAGAGCCTTAATCTAACCAGTCACCTGATGGGATTGACTGAGTGGTAACTGAAGGCGGGTAGGGTGTGGCTGCAGGAGGTGGGTCCTTAGGGGCGTGGCCTTGGGGCATATATTTGTATCTGGCAAGTGGAGTCTCTCACTCTCTGCTCTCTGATCATCATGTGAGCTGCTTCCCTCTGCCACACTCTTCCACCATGGTGTCCTGCCTCACCTTGAGCCCCAAGGAAAGTCTGCTATCTATGGACTGAGACCTCTGAAACCGTGAGCCCCCAAATAAACTTTTCGTTCTCTATAGTTGCTCTGGTTGGGTTCTTTAGTCACAGCAGTGAAAGAGCTGACTAAAACAATCATGGAAACCTTTTTGTTATGGCTGTTCATTTTGTAGGTGGAAATGTGCAGCTCAGTCATTTTAATTTGTATTTCTTTGATTACTGGCCAGGTTGACTGTATTTCCTCACATCTGTTTATTAACCGTATTTCCTTTTGTATGAACTGCCTATGTCCATTGCTCATTTATGATGTTTTCGAATGCCAAAAAAATGGTTTCCTCTGTGGAGATGAATCATCAATCTGTTGAAATGTATGGAGAGAATTGTTTTTTTGCAGAAACAATAGGAGGTTTCAGGAAGGAAGGCCCAGGCAGGGGTGCCTTGGGAAGCAAAGCTCCTCCATGTTATGAGGTCAAGAAAGCCACATGGCCGGGCACGGTGGCGTAATCCCAGCCTGTAATCCCAGCACTTTGGGAGGCTGAGACAGGAGAATCACGAATTCAAAGCCAGCCTCAGCAATGGCAAGGTGCTAAGCAACTCAGTGAGACCCTGTCTCTACATAAAACATAAAATAGGGCTGGGGATGTGGCACTTGGCTCAGTGACCAAGTGCCCCTGAGTTCAATCCCTGGTTCCAAATAAATAAATAAATAAATAAATAAATAAATAAAAGAAAGTTGCATCAGCCAGAAAGAGAAAGCCAGTCATTGGACACGGAAGCAAGAATAATCCCACTGGTACATGTGCCTGGCTGCCTTTGACCAATCACCTCCCCACCCAGCTCCTTCTCGCATATTTTGCTGTCTGAGGCCAGCACGCACTTCTCAGTGCTTGGTCTCATCTGTTGCTTCTGCTGCCTGGGTGTCCTTCTCCTCTTTGCGTCCCCATGACCAGACTCACAGCACCCTATTTATGCTGATATTCAAATACACATGTCACATTTACTGTGGTTACTGATCTCACATGTTTCCCCTTCCAGGCCATGAACACCTGCATGCTCCAGCCTGGGTCTCCCCTCTCTCTCTCCATCTTCGTTTGCTCACATAGTGTCTGTATATACCAGACGTTCAACCTGTGTTGACCCATGAGGGAAATCAAGTGAGAAATGGTTCGTATAGAGCTCTCTGGGCTACTTGCTTCTGCTCCACAGTTCTTTTACCCGCAGCTACACTCAGTTTTTCTGAGCACACTTGAGCCTCAGTTTTATCCAAGACATCAAACTTAAGGACTAAAGTTCTTTGGAATGTTCAGCCGAGAGAGCCAGGGAGCCAGGACGCTGCCATTGGACATTAGAAAGTCTGTTGGTCCCTTGGTGACACATTTGAGCCACTGGATCAAGGCTTACCTGAAATTCATACTTCTGGATTTTCAGGTCCAGGAACCCAGGTTACTAGATTTGAAACTGGCGTTCCGTTTTTCATAATCTTACTTATCTTAACAGAGTATCAGAAGCTGAAAGCTGTGGTCTCATCAGAACGCAGCATCTTGTCTGAAGGCTTGCTTGGCACTCTTTCCTTTGTTGGGAACCCCTGGATGAACGCTGTTACTTCTCTTCTCAGACAAGCATCCCTGCCGGACACTGGCTGGGCTGTCTTTATTTTTAGATTGAGACCTTTACGAGAAGCTCAGTTTTGTCTTCAGCTTCCTCTCCCCACATCCAGAGTGGTCTGAGCAGAGGCCAGCTCCCTCCGAGAAGTCATTACTGCCTGCCTGGAGGGCGCTGCAGCCTCAGCCCTGTACACAGACCCGCCAGTGTCTACTTGGCTTCAGGGCAGCAAGGAGCTGCCTGGGGACTAACAGAAAGTTGGCTAGCTTGTTTTTCTTTGGGACCAGAAGAAACCAGCTCCTTTTAATTCTCAATGGCAGGGCTTGGAAACCTAGCTTGCCAGAAGAGAGGGAGGGTGAAGTGGTCCTTTTGGGGAAGATCTGGCCAGGGCATTAGAGAGGCAGGATTTTGCTGGAAATTGTGCGCCCTGGCCAAGACCAGGTGGAAAGATCAATTTGGGCTTTATGAATTGGTCCCTTCATTTTTTCTGGGTCTGACTTTCCTCAGCATGCAAGCCAGGGTTGGGCCATCAGACCAAATACCGGATATCAATCTGGGCTCGTTGCCCAGGGGAATGACATGGGGCCCTATTTCCAACCTGGCCTAGGGTTTGAGGCAGGAGCTGGATGGGGGAAGGGTTTGAAAGCCCAGGTGTGAGACTGGCCCAGAGACAAGAACTTTGGCTCCAATCTTCTAATCAGCTCAATCCGTGAGAACAAGCTGGCAGAACAGCACTACTTTCAACAGGCACCTGTGGCCTCTATCCCTCTCTTTCTGACCCCACTTTGCCCAGATCCTAACCCTCAGCTCTTTTCACACCCCAGAGATCTTGTATTTGATATTTCAGCACTTTGGTCACAACCTCTTGCATCTTCGGGATGCTGACTTAAAATTGCCCTTTTGGTCTTTACAGTTTTGGCCATCCTCTGGTGTATTAGTTAAGTGTTGCTGCTGTAACAAATAGACCCAAACATGTAATAGAGAACCATTATGCCTCATCAAACCGTCCAGGGCTTGGGTGTGGTAAAAGTGGGCATATCTTTCTCTGTGTAGCTATTCATTTTTAAAATAGCTTCCAGGGCTGGGATTGTGGCTCAGTGGTAGAGCACTTGCCTCACATGTGTGAGACACTGGGTTTGATCCTCAGCACCACATAAAAATACATAAATAAAATAAAGATTTTTTTAAAAAAAATAAAATGGCTTCCAACAGTTAACCAGAAAGAACGAACGTGCAGGTATTTCATTAGTTGGACTTTTCATTACAACATGGATTGCTTTTCATTGATTAGAACTCAGTTGAATGCCACACCCAACTGCAAGGATGTGGCCTGGCCATATGCTCAGGGCAAAGAGGACACAGGTTGCATGAGTGACTAGGCAGTCTCTGCCCTGCCCCAATTCAGCCCAGTGGCATTCCTGAGCCCAGGCTGATGGCCCACCCTGGCTTGCATGCTGGGGCCAGCTAAGTGTTCCTGAAAGTCCCCTGAGCCAGGCAGGATGAGGCATGGCTGCTCATCACTGTTACTAATCACCTGGCCTCCAGGCCTGAGGAGGACATTGGTGAGGACAGGCTTGCTGGGAAGCTTCTGGAACCACAAGGACCACTTCTCCATCCCATGACCCTGACATCTCCCAGGAAAACACACAAAACAATCACAACACCATGGCAGAATTATTATCGTTATCCCCATTTTACAGCTAACACCAAGGCTCAGAGAATCTGACTCTTCTAAGAGCAAGCCATAGGTCAGGGTTGGGAGATAGGTGGTCGACCCTGTGTCCCGCATTTTCCCTCTTTCTCTCTTCCATGTGTCCTTTCATGTCTTCCAAAGCCACCTACCACAGACCTGTGGCTCTGTTCATGGGCTCTCACTGCTCTTCACCCAGGTCCCCTTGAGGTCTGCCTTGTGATAGAAGCTTGTGTCTCGTCCGCTGCAGGCTTCTTGAGGACAGAGTCACATCTCATTCCCCTGAGCCTCCCTCCCCCTCTGAAACCAGCCTGCACGTCAACCTCCACTCAAAATGAATACCTTCCTCAGAGAATTCCTGAATTCAGCTAAATGGAAAAATCTAAGCCAAGTACTAAAGAAAGATCAAAAGACAGTTTATAGTAAAACACACTTGCTTCTGTATTTTTTTTCTTCATACCGTGTTCCTTTCTTTCGTCCCCTTGGTTTTCCCAGGCGGGCTTCCACGGGGCTTGGCTCATTCACCCTGGCTAGAGAATTTCCTAACATTTTGTTTATTATTAGTACTTCTATTACTATAAATAGCTGCAATTTACAGAGCTTCTGCATGCTCTCCTCCTTGAGTGCAGGGCCTGTGTGGCCCCAGGCCCCAGGTCTGGTCTGGCCCTTGTGTGTTTTGAGGATAAATGAATGGACCTATTTAGTACCAGGCAGTGGGTCAGACTCTCTAAATACATTACCTTTCATTTTCAAAACCACCCAGCCAGGAAAGTATTATAACTATTATTTTAGAGATGAAGAAACTGAGGCTTTGTGAGGTTAAGTAATCTGACCCCAATGTCGCACACAGAACGTGCAGGAGCCTACATACCAGTCAAGGACGGTTGAACCCCAGAGTGGTAATAAATCGTGCTGAATCCTGGTGCCCCCTACCCTATTGCAGCCCACTCTCTCTCCCCTTTGCTCATGCACCTACTAAGGGAAGTTTTCTGGACTTGTTATGTGGGTGGAGCCATGTAGGGACAAACACTGCAGCCATAGCTTTGGCCCCAGGGGAGCTGATGGGCCAGTGGTCAAGACAGATGGTGAGCAAAAGGATGTCTGGCTACATGCACAGAGAAATGGGAAGAAGGCAGTGGGAACAGTACGGGGATGACCTTGAGGCAAGAAAGTGGTGAGCACATAGAAGTTAGGCCAGGGTGTCTGGGGCCAGGTTGTAGAAGACTGTGGACCAAGGAGAGCCGCAAGCATTGCACAGATTGATGGAGGACCCCGGGGTGAGCAGCCAGGGATGAGCAGGAAGGAGAGAACTCCCCATGCAGTGAGTGGATTGGATGGAGGCTGGAGGGAAGCAGGGAGGAGGTTATCACAATAACCCAGGGGAAGAGGCAAAGTGATGGAGTCTGCAGGTGTCATGAGATCCATACATCACGGGAGTAGAGCTAAATCCAGTCTATATGAATAGGGAGGACCCTGGACCGGGTTTTCTAAGAACTGTGGGTGGGTATGCTCAAGTTTGTCCCATCAAGTCAAAGCACTGGAGTCTCCCTTTCAAGCACAAGAGATGGAAGGACACACACGTGAATGCTGGTTCTACCTGTGAGCACATATCGTTATGGTCAGACGCCAAGACGAAGAGGCCACTGAGGCCCATCCAAGGGAAAGACGGGCAGGTGGGTCTGTCTCCAAGTGCGGCTAGTTGTCTCAGGATGAAGCATCGGAAGGGAGTATTTTTGCCCTGGTTCTGGGAGGGCTGTAGTTCCCGTGTGTCAGGAAGCTGGCTGTGCTTGTGACCTGGAGATATAGGCAGGAGGCCCAGCCTAGGGGTCACTGACTGAACTGGTTAGGAGGGTGCTCAAAGGAACTCAAGGAGTTGGAAAGTTTTCATGACTCATTATGAAACCCGAGGAAGGTGTAGCATCATTTTCCCCTGCTTTGTTCTTTGCCAGAAATTCTCTGACAGATCCCCCACTTGTGTTTTATTTGGGGGAGACCTTGTTTGGAATGCCGTCCTTTAATCTCTGGGTTTAGCCAAATCCACTGGATTTGCCCAGCTGCTGGGTGAGATTGGCTTTCTGTGGCTTGGTAGTCCTTGGGTTCCAGTGTGATGAAAATAATGGGGGTTCTTTAATTAACGTCTGCCCACTACATCCCTCTCCACTCCTGACCCTGCACGCTCCTTGGCTTTGGCTCTGAATGGCTTACCTTCTCCCTGCCAGCCTCCACCCTGCCCCAGCCCAAATGTCACTGGCCGCCCACCACACCACTCTGAGTGATCCAGGCTGGAGAGGCAGGTCCCACACCCGCTCTCCTGAGGAAGCCAGGCCCTCTGAGCAAACCTGCCATGGGCCACATATTTCCCTCTCCTTTTAAAAATAAGCACTCCCTGTGTCTCCAGTTGGCCATCACCCTGGCAGAGAGAGCCTGTTCCAAGGCCCTATGTCAGAGCATCCTTTGTAACCCTCAGGGAAGAGAGAAGGCAGAAAGAAGGCTTCTATTTACCCGGATGTTTGACATCCAGAGAAGGAATATTATTGTTTCACCAGTCAAATACTGGGGCTTCACTGAAAAATATTTTCGATCTGCCGGCCCCGAGTTCAGTGTCTTTATGAACCTGAGCCAACACACACAGGCCCAGGGTGTCGGGCCAGGGCCCATTTCTCCCAGGCAGCCACATTCCTGTCGGATGCCCTGACTATGGCATGTCTGGTTTGGGCATGGGGACGTCTGCTGTGATGCTCTCCTATCCTATCGCTGGGTAGAGTCAGGGAATTCTCTCCCTGCCAATATAGGCCCAGCTTCCTGTGGACAGCCAGTTATGAGGATGGGGCCATGACCTAGAGGTCACAGAAATGATGTGGTTGATACAGGAGGAGCCTGCCTGTGATGGGGCATGAAAAGCTCACCTGCCTTCTGGGTTTTCTTGTGTGTGTTTTTTGTTTTGTTTTGTTTTCTTTTACATTATAAATGAAATACATAGCTGGGCGTGGTGGCTCACACCTGTAATCCCAGCACTTTGGGAGGCTGAGGCAGGAGAATCACAAGTTCAAAGCCAGCGTCAGCAAAAACGAGGTACTAAGCACCTCAGTGAGATCCTGTCGCTAAATAAAATACAAAATAGGGCTGGGTGTGTGGCTCAGTGGTCAAGGGCCCCTGAGTTCAATCCCAGGTACCCCCACACAAAATGCAATACATAATCATTAAAACAAATTTGGAATACATGGACAAGAAAAACAGAAAATGTAAATCACCCAATTCCCCATCTTTCAGAGAGAACAATAGCACTACTCATTCTATTTTATATAATTCAAGCATTGGTTTTTTGCATGATATATAACTTTTTAAAAGCACTAAAATGACATCATTCAGCACATATCATTTTATAACTTGCTTTGCCACCTAATAGCACATTGTGAATATCTTCTTATTTCATTAAACATCCCTCTAAAGCATTTTTCATGGTTATAGAGTATTTTATTCAACTGATACATTATAATTTCTTAGAAGATCCTCAGCTAATGGATGTTTAGATGATTTCCATATTTTTACTAGTATAAATAACACTACAATGAACATCCATGGAATTGAACTCTTCGGGAACACCTATAATTGTTTGTAAAGAATGATGATAACAGCTACCTCACTTTCATCATTGACTTTATCTAGAAAAGATGCAGCACTGTAGACAGCAGCCCATATCAGAAACAGAATCCATACCCAGGTCCGCCTGGCTCCAAATTCTAGGCTTTAAACCAGGCCAGAGCCACTAAATTAAACTTCCAAAGGTACAGTCGCTTGGTCAAAGATGTGCTTTCTAAGGCCTTTGAAATACATGTTTCTCTAGAAAGAATTCATAAGAAATATTGTCTACATGAAATGCTTTGTAACCATGTAACATGACGAATTAGAGGGGTAAAATGGTACTTAACTGCTTTAACTTGCATTGACTCCATTACTAGTGACTTGATCATTTTAACATGTGTTTTGGCCATTTATGTATTTTTTTCTGTGAACTTTAAGGAAACTAAGACTTCCGAACCAGAGGAGCCCAAAGTTGCAGAGGCAGATAGCAATAATGTCAGTAGTGGGTGATTAAGAGTCGGGGTGAGGGGATCCACTCCCATTCCTACCTCTTGCTGTCTGGACCTCTGAATCTTGGCTGTGGGAGAAACTGTACCACATATTGAGATTTCAGAGAATATATTGCACCCCAAAGGCATTAACCACGTGTTGCAGAGCTGGCACCATAACTGGTCTTCCGATGGCGGTTCCTCTGTTCTATTGAGGTGACGCATTAGAAGGATGGGGGACATGGTGAGACCAGTGACTTCCATGAGCACAAGCCCATGGATGCACTCTATTAGCTGTGAAATGAGCTCCCTGGCCAGAAGCAATGCTGTGTGAAATACCGTTACAATAAATATGATACTCCAGGTCCACGGACGATGATGTGGACAGGATGATTGTGGGCGGGGAAGGCCTATCCAGAATATTCACCCATTCCAGTGGGGAAAGGGCCGGCTCTTCCAAATCAAAGAGGTCTGACAGGATCAGCCTGTCACCGGGTCGCTTGCTCCTGCCACACTGGGTGTTCCCTGTTGGCCTCTGCTGTTGGCAGATAGGTCAGCTGTAGCTAGACTGGTCTGGACAAGAAGAAGTCCATGTTGCTGGGCTCATACCAAACCTCCATCCACGCTGACATGGCTGCTTTGTTTATGAGCCCAGTGATATATGCAAAATGTGTTACCTTACCTCCCAGTTATTAAAAACATTCTGCTATGGTTGCTCTTTGACAAGCATTGACTTGGAATTCAAATATCTATATGTTTGAGTTCATCTGCAGAGATCCATCCAAATACCTCTTTCCCAAACCTCCTTCTTGTCAGACTTCCAACTGTGTCCCAAGATCCTGCCTAAATCATTAGCCACCGTCCATATATCAACAGAGATGGAATCATTTAGCCAGCTTTCCTTCAGGTGAGATAAACAGCCAGGTGCCCTGAGCAAAGTTCTGCCCACAGGGAGGATTTCTGTGACCCTGCCCTTCAGGAGCATCCCCACGGGGAGCCACAGCACTGCAGAGCAGCTGTTGTTGAAGCTCCCACCTGTTTTAGCACAGCTCTTACATCCCTTACCCCTGGACCTTCCATGGGCCCCTCCAGTGGAATTCCTATTGGACGCCCATAATATCAGTTATGGCGCTGCAGAACTCTCTTCAAGTGCCCACAGCCCTCAAATTTGTCTCTGGCTATAGCCACTCAGTGACCCAGACATGAGATGCTTTCTCAGCTTCCTCTTGATGGTCTTGAAGAGACCATAGCTACCCTTTCATCTGAGGGCAGTCTTTTTCTACACTCCCCAAGCTTGGCAGGGACAAGCCTAGCTCCTTGTCCTGGTAATGGCCAGTTTCCAACACCCAGAGCATGAGGTCCAAGGCTGGCATTTTTCATCACAAATCCTTCTCCCCAGGACAAATCAAGCCTCATGACTAGGCAGAGTCACAGTCAAAAGTCCACTAGGTCATTCCCCAAGCTCCCAAGGGATCAAGCTACATGTCAATGGTGTGTCTTTTGGTTAAGTTAGCTCTTGGTATTGAGGTTTGAGGGGGAAAGATGATAAGTAGCCAGGGTCACAGCCATGGGTGAAATTACCCAAGAAGGTGTTGAATCAGACAAGACTAGAATGAGAATTAAATTAAGATTTACTAGTATTATATCAGCTAATAATTATTGAAGCTTAATTGTGCACCAGGCACCGTTCTAAGGGGTTTGCATTTATTACCTAACTCTAATTCTGGTTACGACTTTATGAGCTAGGCACTGCTGCCGCCAGCAGCATCCCCATTTTTCAGATGAATAAACTGAGGAAAGTTGCCTAGTATGTGGTAGAGGTGGGACCTCAGTTCCAGCAGTGCTGGCTCCAGGGAACCCGCTCCAGGCTACACTCATCTCAGGAGGAGGCTAAGGACAGGCACGTGCCAGGTTTAGTTTAAAAGCACCAGTCTGGGCTCCCAGATGTATCCATCAGCGTTCTTGTTGCAAGCAACAGAAATAAACAACTTTCTTCCAGAAGGAAAAAGATTTAATAAGAAGCTGTGTGTCAGCACCCATCAGCAACTACTGAATTCAGAAGGAGAAAGATGGAGCACATCTCAACCACAGATCAATCTTAGCAACATGAAGAGAGGGACATCTGGACATTTGTGTGTCCTGATGCAGTGTGGCACCGTGGTGCATTCTTGCCAGTAATGAGCTTGATCATGCCTCCAGTGTCCAGGAGCTAAGGAGGCCAGAGTTCCAGTATTTTGAGACAGGATCTCACTAAGTTGCTGAGGCTGGCCTCAAACTTGTGATCCTCTTGCCTCAGCCTCCTGAGTAACTGAGATTACAGGTGTGGGCCACTGCACCAGGAGAGAACATGTTAAACAAAACTAAAACATGACAATCAGCCACGCCCAGAAGGTGGGAAGTTCTTCAGGAGAAATGACCCTAATTCTTCAGGAACTAAGAGGTCACCCCAAAGTACAAACAAACAACAACAAAAAACCCTGTTACAGATGAAAAGAGATTTAATGTCGTGTCAATCAAATACAAAATACAAGGACGGATATAACTTGGATCTTAACGTTAACAAGCCAACCATAGAAATAATTTTTTGAGACAATTGGGGGAAAGTGAACATGGTCTGAATAGAAAATGATATTAGAGAGTTACTGTTCATGGGGTTGGGTGGCATAATGGTCATGTAGTTGTATGTGTTTTAAGTCTGTGTCTGCTAGATATAAACACCGAAGTATTTATGAACAAAATGGCAGATGCGTAAAAGTTGCTTTAAAGTAAATTATGTAGAGACTCCAGGGATGGGAGCACAACCCTCCACTCTGGCGAAGTTGCGCCTACTGACTTCCTCCCGAAGGGTATGAGACGGGAAGTGGGGAAGTAACTTCAGAATGGAGAAACCTGGCCAACACTACTTCAGCCAGGTAGTCAAGGTCAACACCAGCCATGATAAATCACGTTGACGGTACCTACCCTTAAAATAATGTGACAAAAATAGTACTTTACCTCTGTGACCTTCCTGCAAGAAACCACATAACCACAGTCTAATGATGAGAAAAACAGCCCAGCCCAGCAGAGGGGCGACTTGCAAGACACCTGGCCAGTGCTCCTCAGAACTGTCAGGGCTGTCCCCGGGGGGCCTGTGGAACTGTCCCAGCCCAGAGGAGCCTAAGGAGACATGATGACTCTATGTGATGTGGTGTCCTGGATGGAATCCCAGGCCAGAAGAAGAGCACTAGGAAGAAACTAAGGAACCTGGACAACTGTGGCCTTTTTTATTAATAACAAGGTGTCAATCCTGGCTCCTTACCCATGAGGAATGCACCAAAGTCATGCAAGATCTTAATGACAGGGTCATCTAGGGGGGCATCAGGTGTATGGGGACTCTAGTTCTATACTCAGTTTTTCTGTAAACCTAAAGCTGTTCTAAAAAATAAAGTCTATTAATTAAAACTTTTTGAGAAAAACTACATGTATGGGGAGGATGGCAAGGAAGATCAGCAGCCATGGCAGGGGCGGCTGGAGGCGGAAGCCCTGTGGAGGGCATGTGGGGATCTTTGCACTATTCGACTTTGGTGGACATTTGAAAGTGTCCAAAATGAAAAGGTCACTTTTTAAGAATGCCAAGTCTCATGTGTCCTCCCAATGGGCTGGAGCATCATCTGGTGCTACGCAGCGGCGGACATCACCCAGTCCAGCCCCAGAACTGTTCGGGGTAGGGGGATTCCCCTAGGCCAGCCCTGGCCCTGGATGCTGTGGCTGGCACCACCAGTGCCACCAGCATTGCCTCTGCCCCAGGCACTCCTTCTTCAGCCACTTCCCCAGCCGCATGGCCTGAGTCTAAACTGGCATAGGAACATCTCGTTGGAAGAACTTGGTCACACACCTCAAGAAATCTGGGAAGTTTCCTGGCCTTTCCAGCTGCTGTAGAAAGTGGGCTCAGCCTGACCTTCAACCAAGACTCATTAGAAACCCGAAACACGGGAGAGGGCATGTGCCCGGCCAGCATGTGGCCTCCCCAGCCTCACCAGCCTGGCTGACCTGACTCCACCACACAGCTTAGGTCCACAAGAGCAGCCACTGGGCCTGTCCCCTCTGTCGTTTATCCTCTGGGCCTAAAACCAAGCTATGTCCCTGGGAAGCAACCAAAAATGAATGAATGAGCTGATCCAGTTATGGAAATGACCTTGCCCCTTAGGGAAGCATGGCTAAGTCTTTCCTGGGAAGGAGGGTTCTGGAGGCCGCTGTCTTTATCCCTGACTCTGCATCCAACTGGTTGTGTGCCTTGAGGCAAGTCATACCCACTCTCTGAGTCTCCCTGCCCCCATCTTCGACAGAGGAGGTGGACCAAATGGTCTTTCACCTTGGGCATTCCTCAGCCTCAAGCAAGGTCAATTCCTGGATGGAGAGTCTAGGGTAGTGGGTCTTGCTGCCTGGCCGGCTGGTGTGCAGTCAGCCACAGTTCTCAGTGCAGACCCTGTCCCCTCTGCTGCTGAGAGCACAGGCAGTATCTTCCATGGACTGGCTGAGTGCCTTTGGAAGGGTCATGGGGGCCCAAAGGACTCTCTTCAATCCTCAGATTCCCTGCCTGTGAAGTGGAGGCTGGTCACCAATCCCCCAGGACTTCCCTGCTCTGGGCTTCTCTCCATCATTACAGAGCCACCTGAGGAGTCCTCAGTCACAATGTCCTGGCTCAGAGACATCTGGAGAGGAAAGCCCATGAGGGAGGGTCAGGTGCTAGAGTGTACCATGCCCCCTCCCCTCTGCCTAGGGCCTGGCTCTCTGGGAGCCCAGGAAGCCAGGGAGGGGGTCTCAGGCTGTCTCTCCAGGGGGAGGGGACTTCTGAGAGAGGAGCGCATCCTGGAACATAAATCAAATGAGGTGTAAAATTGTTCCAAGCCACGCTTCGTAAAACTGCCGCAACATGTCGGTAATGGCGGCCCCAGAGCTGGGGACACATGGGCAGGCACCTGGCAGGCGAGTGGATGGCAATTAGTTCAGGAGTGATGATGGGTGGGAGCCACTGTTCATCTGGGGGTTGCTGTTGACCCTCCAGGTCCCCATTCCACCTCCAGGGGGACCCAAGGATGGGCAGAGGGCAAGGTGCCTGGGGCCTGCCATCCCTACCAGACCTGCCTCCCACAGAGCACTGATTGTCACCTCAGGTACCCTTCTAGCTGAGGTCACTTCCACCTACAGTCCAGGCTGCAAAGAGGCCAAAGGCCCAAGACGGGCAGCTGGCAGGCCGTGGGCTGCCCCAGAAATGACCCCAGGCAAGGGGCCGAGCTGAACTGCCAGGCGAGGTCAGTGGCCTGTTTGCTCCACCTGTGGTCAGGCTGTGTGGCCTCAGCACAGTGGGAGCTGGCTCAGGGTGACCTTGAACTGGGAAGGGGTTTCCAGGCCTACACTTCCAGGGTGCAGCGCTTCTTTTGTTCGTAACTTCACCAAGTGAAGAGGGAGAGAGAAGCGGGAGAAGGGAGAGAACTTGCAGCCCATAATCTGCATTAAGAGCAAAAAACGATGATGAGCATAATTACTTCCCTAAAGTTCACTATATCATCCCAACTTTTCTAACTGCATCGTAACACTCAGAAACACTCACTGTGGGTCCCTCTAGAAAGATCTATGATTAGCTGGGTGTGGTGGCGCATGCCTGTAATCCCAGACTCAGGAGGCTCAGGCAGGAGGATCATGAGTTCAAAGCCAGCCTCAGCAATGGCAAGGCGCTAAGCAACTCAGTGAGACCCTGTCTCTACATAAAACACAAAAAAGGGCTGGAGATGTGGCTCAGTGGTTGAGTATCCCTGAGTTCAATCCCCAGTACCCAAAAAAAGACCTATGATTCAGGCCTGAGCCCTCCTCCCTACCACCCTGCATCTCCCTTTGCCCTGAAACTCTAAGGTCTCTTCCTTGGAAAGCCTCCATCTAAACCATACTGGCCACCAGCAAGCTGTGCTTCTCGCTTTACAGGACTCTGAGCCAGGTGGTACAAGGGTCCATTCTTTGGGAGAAGTGGTCCGGCCCTGGAGGCTGCCTGTTCCGTGTGGTAGGAGCTCTGCTTTAGCAGGGGTCGACCTTTTCATTTTTCAGCTTTTGCAAGTTGGGGTCCCTGAAAGCCAATGCTGAGGCAAAGTTTGAGATACTACAAGGGACCATACAAGAGGAACAAGGACAGAGAGTGAGCAGAGAAAGAGGAACCTCGAGGAAGGAGGCGGAAGCTCCTGATAGCACTCATCAGTGTCCCAAGTGCCTGGTGGACCCAGGAAGGCTGGTCAAATGCATGACCCGGGGTGTAGCTGTCCCTGCAGCTGAGGCAGACACTAAGGTGCAGCTGGAGGTCATCTATTTTCACCCACCCACGCCCTTGGCCACTTCATGGAGGGGGACACGGACAGTCCCCTGTGTCCACCAGAAAAGCATGTGTGGTTGACGTGTTTCATTCAATACAGATTATTGTGACCGCTTTGGGGGACAGGCAGAGCAAAAGAACTTGACCCTACTTTACAGATGGGGACGCTGAGGCCACACAGCCAGTGAGACAATGGCTGAGCAGGGACTCTAACCCTCACCTTCTGAGTCCTCATCTAGTACATCTGTGACCAAGGGCAAAGGTTCAATGATGAGAATAGTTATTTTTATTGTAAATGCTAGCAGGAAGTATCATTAACTCAACCACTGGGTGAATGGCAAGATGCAGCTATGAACTTTGCCTCTTAGTTCATTTAAACATCCCAACAATCCTATGAACCGGCTTTTAGTACCTCCATTTTTCTGACAAATAAAACTAAGGTTCAAGGAAGTCAAGACTCTTATCCAAGGCTGGATAACTGAGAAAGCAGGGCTACAACCCAGGTCTGCCTGGACCCAGAGCCTGCAGGACCCATAGCAATCTGCACCCATGGGATCTCCACCCAAGGGAGGACCTAGTGAGAGCCAGGCTGGCACTTGGGGCACAGGCAGGGTTGATGGGAGAATCTTAGAGTCAGACGTCAATTCCTGAGGGAGGCCGAACCCTGGATTGGGGTGGAGGCAGATCTCATCCTGGTTGTGCAGCCTGGAGCAAGTCCCTTCCACTGAGGGACTCTGGGAAAAAGAGCCCACCCTATGTGCACCCTGCAGGGCTGCCTGGATTGGTCTCTGCTGTGTGATTTCTCCCTTCTCTGTCATTCCTGTTGTCTGTAAGGCACAACTGGCCTTGCTCTCCTAAGCAGACGATAGCTGTGTGCACTGAACCCCAGGGAGCCCTGTAGCTTGAGAAAGTATGGCAGGGATCCAAGGTTGCCAACGTGGGTGGTGGAGAGGGGCCAGGGATGTGGAAGTAAGAGAGAGGAACAGGGACTCTAAGGTCCCCACATTCCTCAAAGAACCTCCTCTGAGAAATCTCATGCTCTAGCAACAACCCATAAAATCAAAGATGTGCTCCTACATGCAATAACTTACCCAGAACAAGTGAAGAAAGCTTCCCTGCCATGAATCGCTGGGTGAGTGGCTAATTGATTGACAGTATGGGGGCCGGGCAGCACTCTGAGGGTGATGTATGGTGTGGACATGGCACGGTGTGCTCCTCCTGCCGCATGTCCCTCCTCCTGTGCACATGCCATGCCCGGCTTCCAACACACCGTTGAAGCAGGGTCTTGTAAAAGCAGAGGCAGTGGCTATGACCCTGCCAGGCAGGTTTGGCCTGCCTGCAACCAGTCACCACAGGCTTAAACCATTTCTAGCCAGTCCGAGGCAGTTATAGCTAATTCCAATGCCCACCAGATCAGGATGTCAATGATCTCAGTACAATCTGACCCGATCCCATCAACTGAGACCTTTTAAAGTGGATTCTGGCCGGTTCCAACTGATTCTGGCTAAAGCTAACCAGATCAAACCGGTTCTGTCCAGATCAAAGCAATGCTGGACTGGTTTCAAGGAGCCCGGGTTGGTTCTAAGCTGGCCTGCTCCTCCCACTCCTCTGAAAGTGTTGTCACTGAGTGCTGTCCTCTTGGTGTCCTCAGGGAAGGTCTGAGCCTGCTGACTGTCCTGGAGAGGAAGGGTTGCTAGCATGGTGGGCTCTGAGCTCCGCATAAGAGGGAGCCTGTTGTTTTATGAAAAGCTCACAGTCTACTGTCATGTATAACTAATTAGAACAAAGAAAAAAATAATAAATAGATAAATAAATAAATACCTTTAAAAAAAAAAGCTCACATTTGGCCAAGTGTGATGGTGCACACCTGCCATCCTAGTGGCTCTGGAGGTTGAGGCAGGAGGATAGTAAGTTCAAAGCTAGCCTCAGCAACTGAGTGAGACCCTAGCTAACTCAGCAGAACCTTATCACTATTAAATACAGAAAAGGGCTGGGGATGTGGATCAGTGGTTGAGCAACCCTTCAGTTCAATTCCTGTAACAAAAAAAAAATTAAAAAGCTCACAGTTAAAGTTCACCTTGGGCCTTTGCACACATCGGTTCGCTTGACCCTCACAACAACCATCTGAGATGGGGTTTAGATCTTCCACACATGGGGCCTAGAGGCAGCTGCCTGTAGAGGAGCTGTCAAGTGAGCTCCGGAATCCCAACGCCCGCTCTGTGCCTTTAGTTTCCCCTCTCTGAGGCTGATTTCTGCTCTGTAAAATGGGGATAAAAACTGCCTGTTTCTCTGGCCAGAGTAGAGACTGGCAGAGACGATCTGCGTCACAGCCCTCCGAAGAGCGTGGCAGGCCTCGGCAAGTGCGGTGCGGAACAGACCTGATGACAACCATCCTTGCTACCGTGCCATTATTAGAGGGGTCGTGGTCATTGGGCAAAGGGGAAACTTTCAGGACTGGTCCTGGCTTTTGGTCTCATTTGAACCAACCTCCCTGGGGACGCCCTGGCTTCCTCCCCTGGAGGGAGGGCTCATAAGAGGTAGGCAGAGAATTGATTCCAAGGGCACTTCCACAGCCAGGTAAGGCCTGGACTGTCCTGGGATGAGCTTTTCCAATACAACTCCTGGGAATCTGTCACTTCCAAATAGCTTTCTGACAACCAGCAGAGGGTTCCTCTTTACTGAGAGCTTCCTACGGTTGAGTACACTCCCCTGGGACAGAGGAAATGGAGCGAGCTTGAGAGCTACATCTGCCAGGGTGGGCAGAGTCAAAGACCCTCTGTGGGGGACAGAGGAGGCTTCCCTTGGGCTGAGGAGGGAACCCCGGGCTGAAGACTTGGGGTCCTGGGGTACTCTCTGTGCCCTCCCTCTAGTACTGAGGGGTAGAATTCTTTGGGGGCTCCCACAGAGGCTCTGGGGATCCAGGTTTTGAGCCTCTTCTCTCTGCTTTGTCTGCTCTGTAGGAGGGAGGGGACAGTGGCAGTGGCTGATGTGGGTGGGGCGGTTCAGAAGGCAGCTCGATCAGGATGCCAGCTCCCTTGAGGTAGGGACAGAACTGATTGTCTGTCTCTCAAAAACAAATTACATGCATATACCTCTCCCCACTAAACACTCAAAAACAATCAATTGATATCAATTACCATTTGTTGAAGTAGAGACTGGAAGAGTCTGCCTCAGAGAGGCAGGGTGAGACTGCGCACATGTCCATGGGTCACCCAGCTGGCTAGGTAATTGACTTCCACTATACCTGGGGTTAGTTAGTAATGGTCGGTTGATTGGTAGTGGCTGCCTGAGGGCAATATCGAGAAAGATTCTGATGAACTGGAAAGAGGTATGATTGATTAATGATGTCTGCCACAAGCAAGGGAGTAGAGTGGCCGGAGCACAGCCTATATGCGGACTCCACTCCTAAGCCTCTCCATGTCCCAGGGTAGACAGTTCTGTCCTCCCTGGCTTACAAAATAGCTGCAGGGATCAGCAGGATCATGAGTACAAAAATGTTTTAAAGACTATCAAGATGGCATAAGTAGGAAGAGTTGTTCCCACGACTATGCATGCCTGTGTTAGTCACCCTCATCCTGGTGCCAGAAAAAACACACAGCCCCCCAACATCCATGACAGTTTTCACTCACCAAATGTCCCCAGCATATTGACTTGCTTGTTGACTAAGGCACACCTAGTCATCAGCGGCTGCACAGAGGCTGGGTTCAGGAGCATATGGAGGCATGACATCCTTAATAACCATAAACCGAGGGTTCCGTGAGTCACCCAATTCCTTGGCACATGGGATGACTGAGGCCACTCTCATGATCAGAAAGAGCCACTAGGAGTTGGAGCCTTGCTTCTGCCACAACTGTGAGACTCCAGCCTTCAACTCATGGTGGGCCTTACTCTGTCCCCTGAAATGCAAGGTGTCAGGAGGCCAGAGACAGACCCTCTGCGCTCGGGGCTGATGTCGCCTTCCGTGCTCATCTGCTCACAGGCAGCAGACCCCCAGTGCTAGCCCAGGCCTTCAGTAGCGCAGAATCCATAGGGACAGTCTTTGCATGGAGCTTTGTAGGGAAAAGCAGAGACCAGACTCAGACTCACAGGAGCCATATGGTGACCCTGGCTCTGCCATGCATGGGGTGGGGGGCTTTGTGCATAACCTCTCTGACGCTCTGTTTCCTCATCTCTAAACTGGGGATAAGATTATCTGTTCTGCTAAGATTTTAATTCTGGGATAAACTTTTATGTTTTTACACACCTGCCAAATTTTGAAAGGCCTGTCATTATCGTATTTGAGTCTCAGGGAAGAGACGTAGGGGTGGTGTGGGCAGGGAAAGTGTGTTATTTCCATTTCACAGAGGAGGAAACTGAGGTTCAGGGTCAAATTGCCAGGTGTTGATGGAGCCCGGGTCCCAATGCCAGGAGAAGAGACAGCAAGAGGGCACTGCAGGCAGGAGAGGCATTGCCACATCCAACAGGCCACATAAGCAGGAAACAGAACCAAGTGTGAGTGCCTCACCCACGCCCAGGGGGCCACCTGGGAGCACCGAGTCAAGGGCGCGGAGCTGACCCTTCTCTGAAAGGGACCAGCACTCACCCAGGTCTCCACAGTTGCTGCCTCTGCTGAGAGGACACTGCCATCTCCTTGGTCCCCATAATCTGCCCTTATCCTCGTGTCCCCTCTCTTACTCTCCCCCACACCTCTGTGCTCTCACTTCTGCAGTCCTCCTGCCAGCAGTCCCTGCCCTCTGTCCCTCCATTGACTCCATTAGTCTCCTTTCCTCAGAGAGGGACTGAGCTGTGTGGACTTGACACCCAGATCTTTGGGTTTGGGACTGGAAGCCTCTCAGCATTTCCTCCCTGTGCTCCCTCGGGAACGCCCGCCATCTCTACTCTGCTCTTGCCCCTGCTATGGGTTTATCACTTCCCTGGTTCACTTTCACGTCTGTTCCCCTGCAAGCTCAGAACCCCAGCACCTGACACCGGGCTGGACACACAGGGTGGCCGGCAAGGCTTTGTCCAATGAGCCGAATGGACTAAACTGGTCTCCTGGAGCCTCGGTTTCCAGTCCCCCGGCCCTGTGAAGTGCAGCTGATGGCGGCTGCTGTGGCCAATCCCCACGCAGCAGCAAAGTGGGCACATGGAGGTGAAGGGGTTTCTCAGGTTGCTGAGTAGTGAGTGAATGTGGGGTGTCTCTCCCATGCACCCCATCCCTTAGCTACTGTTACAGAACCAGACCCTTCTTGCTGCCAATCGCTGGAACGATGAGTTTGGTACAAAATAGTTTCCTCATGAGGCAGCCAGTGTGGAGACAGCACGTCAAACCTCAAATGCACCCCCAAGGATAGGGGTTGGGGACATTTATGAGCTTAGGACAGGTGGTTGGAGACGGGCAGCAATGGGTGCTCCAATTCCATCCTGTTCCCATTAGACTGCATGTCAGAGGTGTTCTGAAATCAGTGGCTCAGCGACCTTAGCCAACTAGAAGCAAGTCACCAGGAGCAGGCAAGGCAGGTTGAGTGGAGAGGGTTGGCTTGGGGTTCCCCTCAGCCTTACTGTTATCTCTGAATTCCCCCAATCCCCAGCTGGGACCACCAGTCCCAGAGGCCACAGCTCTTTAACTGGGTGTGAGTCTGTCCTCCCCTACGCCTAGGCTGTAAACAGCTGAGGTGGGGAGCCGGGCTCTGTGGCCACCCATCTCTGGTGGCTCTGCAGGAAAGCTCCCCACAACCACTCATGGCCTGGAGCCCATCACTAGCCCAATCCTGTGGGCTCCGTGGGCTCAGACATTTTGATCTGGACCCCAAGTCCCCTGAAAGTGTGTGCAAAATGCCAGGGTATGTGTTCAGATGCTCACGGCTCTCCCTGGGGTCTCCAAGTTGCTCAGCACCGCAAAATTGCTACAACTACAATCTGTTTTCCTGCTACTTGTCACATTACATAAGATGATCCCCTTTGCCTGTGATGGACCAGACTATGGCTCCTTGCTCAGTCCACATTCCCTGAGTACTTCCTGAGTCGGAACCAAATAAGTGTGCATTCATTTGCCCTGAGGGTACATCTCTACTCGCTTAGTGACCTTTGTCTCTGGTGTCTAGATATAGAGCATCTGCCTGAGTCACACTCTCAGGTCTCCTGGAGCCACCAAAAAGGCCATATTTACTGAGTACCTGCTGAGTGCCAGGCAGAGCTCTGTGCACACCCCCTTGTGTTACCACTCAGTCCATCACTGGTCAGGGGAGATGGGTCATGCTGCTATAACAAAGAGCCCCCACATTTCCATGGCCTACACTAGGCTTTTCTCGCTCTCTCTCTCTCTCTCTTTTTAAAATTTCTTCAGGGACTTTGGTTTGTTCTTGCTCTGAAACCAAGACTGACAGAGCAGCCACCATCTGAACTACAGCTGATGCTCACAACAGAGAGAAGGCTGCTCTGGAAGGTTTGGCATTGATGATTATATGATCCAGCTCAGAAATTAAATTCATATTTGCTCATAAGTTATTGGCCAGAACAAGTCACATGGCCCCATCCAGGGCCCTAGGTGCTGAGAAACATCTGCAAGCAGGGGGATACCAGCACTGACCATCCCTGAGAGCTAAGGGGCACAACAGGTAGCCAGGCTGCCAGCTGGGAGCTGATGCAGTTACGACAGTTCTAAAACCAAGCTCACTCTTCAGCCACATCCTGCCCCTAAGAGGTGCTGCACAGAACTCAGGAGCAGCCTGGGGCCATTGAAGACTCTCCAGGGGCAAGATGAGGTCAGCAGGCCCTCGGGATGGAAGCCTTGGCTGGGACCACGTTAATTTATGGGGAGTTCAATGAATGATTGATGAGAAGATCTCATAGATCCCTTCTTAGCTGGATCCCTTGTGGAAAGGACAATCTGTCCATCAAGGACATACTGAATTTCTCCCAGATGTCCAGCCAGAGCCCTACAGTCCCGCTTGGAGGCTGAGATGCACATAGATGGCAATCAAAACTCAATCTGGCCCAGGGGCTAGACAAGTGGAATGATTAGGCACTACATGTATTTCTGCTGCCTCCCACGGGCTCACCAGAGAAATAGTAAAAGTGACTTTACTCATGTATAAATATACACATGGTATGTTTATCTGTATAAATACAGATGTACCTATATATAGATATGTAATGACAGGAGAACAGAAAAACAGTGGCAATAAGATATTGGAAGATAGAAAGCAGATGGACTACTGTAATAAAAGAGATTTGGGGTTTGTTTTCTTGAGGGGAGAAACAGAAAGCTCTCCTGACAGGTAGATACCAGCAAAAGTTGAGGACAAGGTGCCATACCAACTACTGGAGAACAGAGCTGAGTGTATTGTGCAAGTTCAACACCACCCCTCTGCCCCTGTTCAGCCCAAGCCCTGGCTGCCAGCCTTTCCCTCAAGCAGGAGGCTGGTATAGTCTCTCCTGTAGAACCTGAGTAGCTCAAGAGGAATGGCCAAAAGATCCTGACATTAGAGTTCCCCGAATAAGTGATCCAGGAAGATCTACAGAGATCTACAGTCCACTCTACAGGGACCTACAGCCCACTCTATAGTGACTGTCTCGGTTGACAAGCCTCCAGAGCCACCATGCTCTGACCAGCAGCAGAAAGCCCCGAATATGAAAAGTTGCTATTTATGAAACAAGCAGAAGAACAATTTGGAGGAATGAGAGTCTGAAGGGGGAAGAAACAAACAAGAAAAAATTGTCATTAGTACCCTCTGACATATTTAAAGTGAGGCTGAAATCATGAAACAAGAACAAGGTACTATAAAAAAAAAATGTCCTCCTCTCCAACAGTTCAAAATCCATTAGGTAGAATTGTAGAATACGGTGTCCTCTTGGGAGTGGAAACCTGGGGTGCCTCAGAGAGAGGAGTTGGAGCCTATGTAATGTGAGTGAGGTGCCCAGATGGGGAATGGCTGCCCACTTAGAGTGCTGAGGACTATATCTGTGGTACAAGCAGGGTGCCCACTGAGGAGCCTCCTGGAGAGTAGAGTGCAGACTGTGCAGGTAAAAGATTCATGGGGAGGGAGGTGACTGTAGAGCCCATGGAGGTGTATCAACACCTCAGTGGGGAGAGGAGGGAATCCTCAGAAGGAGGGGGAGGTGGTAGAGACATGAGATTGGTTATACACAGGACTAATCAGTAAAATAAGTAAATATACTAAAGATAATGGGAGCCCTGTCAGAAAAAGGAGTTACAACTGTGGGGAGAGAGAGAACTAGATTGATCGGTGGAGAATCCCATGGTGTCAAAGCACCTCTCACAAATATGTTCCCCAATGCCAGAGGGCAGGAGAGCAACCTTGTGTGGAGATCTGGCAGACTCCACAGTTGGGGGATCCAAGCAAATATCCTCAGAGTGGGGCAGCTTGGAGCTGCAGAGAAGAGCAGCCTATGGGTCTCTGCTAGCCATGCAGGGCCAGGACTGAGGCATGAGAAGCATCTGGTGTCCCCAAGCCAGCCACCTACAGCCATGTGGGGCATACAGATCAGGGGAATGCCAGAAACTATTATAGACTAAAGGAGAGGGAAGAGACTTGATAGCCTCGTATAGCCTGTTTCTGATGTGCACAATCTTGCTACAGAGAACGTGACATGGAAAATTAGCAAAACACTGTAGGGCTGGAGATGAAGTGACTCTGATGCATTAGCATTAATTTTCTGACTTCCATGCCTGCCATAAGTCTAGCCCTTGTTTATGGGGAAAATGCGCTGAAGAATTTGGTGGACTTGAGAGGCATTCCAGCAACTTACTCTTTTTTTTTTTTTTTTTAATATCTTTTTTTTTTTTTTTTTTTTTTTTTTTTTTTTTTTTTTTTTTTTTATGTGGTGCTGAGGATCGAACCCAGGGTCTCACGCGTGCTAGGCAAGCACGCTACCACTGCGCCATGACCCCAGCCCCCAGCAACTTACTCTTAATGGTCCCAGGGCATAATTTCTTGTATGTATGACATTATTTCAAAATGAAAAAAAAAAAATTAAGCCTTAATCAAACTACAGGTAACAAAAAGTGAAATGTTGGCTCTGGGTTGGGAGACTTGGCAAGGCATCTGTTTGTTGGTGCAAGGGTGCCCTCTTGTGGTTTTTGCTGCACAGTGCAGCACATGGCACCGGGTGGGATCTGGGGCTTTGTTATTCTTATGGGACAATATACAGTATCCTCAGAGGTCATCTCATCCAGCCCCCTGCCTCCTGCCAGAGTTTCTCCTCCGTGGATCATAAAGATACCCGTGTCTTCTGCCTTCAGAGTTTCAGAAGTGTCCTTTCGGGCCCCGATGTTGAGAACTTCCCTGAGGACTGACCCCTGGTAAATGCCCTGGACAGAGAGGGAACGGTGATCCCGTGTGATGAGGGCCCAGCCAGTGACTAGGCTATAGGACAGAGCCAGCTGGAAAGCTGAGACGACCCCTGAAGCTCTGCCTGACCCTGTCATATCACCTTCCTGCTCTTGACCTCGGTTTCATCTGTACATTAGAAACCATGCAGCTTGCCCAGACTTCCACAGAAGCTAATGAGAAAAGAAGAATAGATCCCAGTTTCCAATTAGTGGGTGATCACATGTCCAAGGCTGCCTGGGGAAGGACTGATTTACACCTGCTAACCAGAATAATTACTGACGACACCTCTTTCTCTCTCACAGGTGTCCCGGTTTGGAAGAGAAATTCTTTGGCCACTCTTCCAAGGATGGGTAATCTTCCGAGTGAATGATAAATCATAGGGTCACTCTGCCACCTGTAGGTTTACTTCTTGGTGGGTTTGGGAAGGTCCTCAAAAAATCTGAGCCCTTGCAATTTCTTCCCACCCCTTCCACCTGGACTCTACCCTTGACAGAGCAAGAAGTACAAATCCATTCTGGTGTCACCCTTAGCACAGAGAGCGAATCTGGTCTGAATTGAGGGCTACTCAGCCTTGGGTGGCTGGCCACTCCACGGCTAACAGGGAATCAGCTCCTTCTCCATAAATCCAGGAGCCTGGCTCAGGTAGGCCTCAGGGGCCTGAGCAGTGCAGGTTACAGGTGAACTAATGAAAGATACTTGATATCATTGTTTTGTGATAAAAACATTTCTCTCCATCTCCCCAGGGAAGGGAGTCCAGACCTGTGGGAGGAGGTGGAAGGGACCACTGCCTCGTGTATGCTTCAGGACTGTCATTAGGTTTGCCTGTCCTGGGCGTGGATCTGGATTTGCCCTGGGAAGGGAGATGCTGGGGGATGGGTTCTCTGAGGTTCAGAGAGGGTAACCTGGTACCAGGAAGGTGATAGGTGCTTCTCAGTACGCTGCTTGGGAGAGATGAGGGGTTTGTGAGATCTGAGGTGGGATCTGGTGCCTTGATGGCCAGTGCTGCAGTTTGGATCATGTCCCCCAAAGGCCCAGGTACAAGGCTTGGTCCCAGTGGGGAGGTGGCAGAGCTTCTCAGAGGTTAGGCCTAATGGGAAGTCCTTAGGTCACTGGGAGTGTGCATTTGAAGGGGACAGTGGAACTCCTGCCCCTTCCACCTTCTCTTGCTCCCTAGCTCATTATGTGAGTGGGTTTGCCCCTCCTTGTGCTCCTACCATGAGGTGCTGGGCTTCCATAGCCCAAAACAGCAGGGCCAATAGACAGGACTGGAATTTCCAAAGCAAAGAGCCAAAACTAACCTTTTTTCTTTATCAATTATCTCTGACATTTCATTATAGTGACTGAAAGCTGACTAATGCAGCTGGCAATGGCAGTCAGGGTGAGAGGGTCTTTGGGGACTCTGGATGCAATCAGCCAAATGGAGAACCTCAGTAGCCAGCCTGCACAGCAGGGACAAAGGAGAGACCATGTCTGTAGCAGTCATCTGTCAAGGAAGTGGCAGCATCAATGTCAGTGCAACAACCTGGATTACTGGCCAGGCTCTGGGACATCATGTGTCAAACTTCCAGAATTGAAGGAGGCAGGATATAGGGTGCTGCAGAAATGATGCAAAAATTGGTCCTTGTGGAGGGGTGCAGAAGGCATGGGGACACAGGTCAGCTCCATTGAGAAAGTGAAGAACCGTGTCACTTCTCAGATCCCATGTAGAAGAGCACAGGAGCTCAGAGAGGAACGAGGCTCTTGGGGTGCTGGCAGCGGGTGCAGTAGAGACTTGGAGTTCAGATTTTTTTTCTTTCTCATCATTTTTTAAATGTACATTCATTGTGCACAGGGTGTGCTTTCTAGAAAGCAATATGAACGCTCTCATGAGGGGTCATTGTGCCACTGACCCCTCAGAGGTTGCTCTCCACGATCAGCTGCCTTGGGACATGATCGCAAACCCTCACAGCCACCCTGTAGAGAACAATAATTACCCACATTTTCCAGATGGGGAAACTGAGGTTCGCTGGGAGCAGTGACTCATCTGAGCTCTTATAGGTAAATGACAGGGCTGGGATTATCTGTCTGCATTCTGGCCACCACACCCCTCAGCTTCTCTGCGTTGAATTTCAGCTTGATGCTCATTCATTGCACATCTTTGGATTTCAGGCCCTGATCTTTGGGAAATTAGAGAAGCTTTGTGCATCTGGCCATTAAAGGGAGGCCACAGAGGAAGACCTTGAAAGGACGGTCTAGGGGCAGCCTGGAAGGCACTGCTAGCCATCAGTGCCAGTGGTCAGAAAGAGGGGCCAGAGGTGGCACAGGTGGGGAAGGAGAACAAGCTGAGACCTACAGGGCCCCATGTGTCACAGACTGACCCCAAGCCCTGAACTTCATCACGGTCTTGCAGATCTTACCGTACAGTGAAGGAGTTCTGGGAAAAGCAGGTCCAAACCTCACCAGGAAGAGATGGTGCCAACTTGACACCCCAGGCCCACCTGGGTGCTTGGTGTGCAGAGGCTCCTCTGTGAGGGAGGCTGTCAATCCCGGCCTCCTCTGGAGATAGCGCATGCCCGCAGCCTGGTGACTAATTTGTGCTCAATCCATGTGAGCTGAGTCAGAACAGAAGGCTGTTTTTGCTTACAGACGATTTAAAGATGGTCCTGTGGGCTGGGAGCATGTCCCCCACGTGCAGGCACCAGGGCCGCAGTGGGGCTTCCTCCTCAGGAGCACAGGACTGCACAGGCAGATGGAGCTCTCTGGAAGGAGATTCCAGGCCATCAGGGCTGCTCCAAGGGGCAGGGCTGGCGCTGGTGGGGCACGGAGAAGGCCAGGACCTCCCCTCTCCCACTGCAGGCCTCACCGTCACACCAGGGCTGGAACTGTAGGGATAGGAAGGCTCTGCAGCTGGGGCAGCTTCCAGAGCCCCTTGGCAAATGGTGCAACCAAGAGAGAAGAGCAGAGGAACCAGGGTGAGAAGGAGCCAGTTCCCCACTCCCTGTCCCTCCTCTGTGTCTCCCCCGCCTCCATTCTGAATGTAGGAGCACAGCGTGGCCGCCCCTTTCCCCACCACCACTTGCCCCCCAACCCTGTCCCCTGCTTTGGTTCCAGGCCCAGCGGAGGGGCTAACAGAGCACCCTGCATCTGCATCCTGGCATGCAAGAGTGGACAGAGAGGCTCTGCTCCTTAGGGTGCTGAAGCCCTGCTGTGGCCCTGGTGCCTGTGTGTGGGGGAACATGCTCTCAGGCCTCAGGGCCTCCTAAATGGCTCTTGAATTTCCCCACTTCTCACACAATGGTAGACTGTGAGAACATGAGGATGTATGTGAAGGCCAAGTGCCAAAGAGGCACAGCATGGTGGACCCTGACCCCTCCCTGTGTTTGCACAACACAGCCTGGCCAGCGTCCCAGTGGGGCAGAGCCGCTTGGTTGTGCTCAGGCCTGAGCATGTGATCTAAGCCTGGCCCCTGCCGCTGCTTCTAACCAGGGCTTTGAGGTGTAGGCGAGGGGTGAAGGGGGAGTATAGACAGTTCTGTTCTCACCCTAGCAGCAAGGTCCAGGCCTGTGGCGGCCTCAGTGGTGGCATTGGGGGCCACCAGCCAAGCTAGTCCTACTGTGTGCTGTGGGCGATGGGTCCACCACCTGGCTGCCCTTCATTCCTGCCTGTTTTCCAGGCTGGCTTCCAGCCTTCCCGTTGAGACCTTGCACAGCTCAATGGTCTTCCAATAAGTCATCTTTCTGCTTAAGTTGGCTATGGCTACAGAATGGGCCTCAATAGACCCAGGAGCTCTGGGGCAGGGGGATGGATCAGGACTTGGTGGTCTGGGAGGACTTGTGGGAGGAGATGGGACTTGAACAGACGTTTAGGGGCGGGGAGGCAAGAGCCATAAAGGGGAGGGGATCTGCTTGTAGCAAGGAAAAGACGAACCGTGAACAGTGATGGTGAGGGAGAATCCTGGGGGGTGGGTGGGGAGCGGACTTTGAGAATTCCTTGATTTGTAGTTCCTTCCTGGCAGGATCAGCCCGGACTCTAAGTATTCTGATTACTGTCAGGTTGACATGGCTCCCCAGCTCCTGAGCTGCATGGCCAGCCCAGTAATGGCTGCTGAGAAGTGGAGGTCCAGTAGCAGAGGTGGGGCCCAGGCCGGCTGGGGCACGGGAGGCAAGCATGGGTGGTGGTGGTCTGGCCACCAGCACTGAGGCAAATCTGGGCACTGGCCGGGCCTGGTGCAGCGCCCACTCCACAGGGAGCCAGGGAGCATCCACCATCCAATGACCTCAACCTCCAGCTTACCAGAGATGAAAGTGGGGGTGGACCTGAATGGAAGTTCAGACTCAAGGGTTAACCAATAGAATTAGTATTTTTCCAGACCCTGATTAGCATAATTTTGGATCAGTGGCATTGACCCGATACTATATAAACCCCTGGACTAGTACACGGCTGCAGCAACCCCTCTTGGGTCCCCTCTCACCTTTGAGGAGCGGTTTCTATTCACACTTGAATCCATCCCACTCTTTCCCCTACTCGTCCTTGTCTTTGAATTCTTGTAACAAGAACTCAGAAAGAAGGAATTGGCAGTGAGCTGCTGGGGTCTGCTGCAACACTGGAGGGCAGAGCCTGCCACTGCGAGCCGCAGACCCCACCTGCCAGCAGAAGTGGAGAAACTCCAGTCTCAGTTTCACTAAAATGGAAATTGCCAAGATTTATCCATGGGTATAATGCGTATTGGGGGAATTTTATTAAGTCATTTCATTCATTCATTCATCAGATTTCATCAAGTGTCTGCTGAGTGGCAGATGCTATGTTGGTCACTGAGGATACTGAAATGAATAAATAAAATCCGTGATCAACCCCCAAATTCAGATTCAATGGGAGGCTGAGAAGGATGGTGACAAGGCACTGTGGTGAGTCCTATGCTGGGGGCTTAAAAAAAGTCTGGGTACAGAGAAAGACCAAGGACCTCTACCTGAGGGAGGCAGAAAAGAATTCCAGAAATTCGATTTTAATTTATACTAACATAAATAATGACTACTATGGCATAAAAGATAACACACACCTTGCCTGCCTCGAAGCAGGATTGATTGCTAGGTCTTGAGAGACAGTAGGGTATCAGGATAGTGCCCCCAGTAAGAAGCATAAGCTTTAACTTGCGCTTCTACAACAGAAAAGCCATTGGATTTGAGCCAGTGACTTAGCCTTTGACTTTGCTTTCTTAACTGGAAAATATGAACAACAAGAGAATTCATCTCACAAAATTGGGGGGAGGATACAATGAGATAGCACAGGTAGGGCACCCGGCACATAGTTAATGCTCAATAAATGTTAAATAAAAAGTAAAGTTCTGGGTTCTGAAGAGAGGACAGGGTGCTTAAGGAGAATGAAAGACCTCAAAAGTGAAGCTGGACCGATTAAAAAATAAATAGAAGGGAGAAGAGTGGAGTAGAGGAAGGAGATCGGGGGGAGGGAGGAGGGAGGGGAAGGGGAGATACTGGGGAATAAAATTGACCAAATCTCGTGTGTGAGTGTATCCCAATGAATTCCACTATTATGTGTAATTCTAATGCACCAATAAAAGCATAATAAAAAATTGAAACTGGGGACACAAAAGGGAAATAATTGTGAGCGGTGAGTATCGCAAGTTATCACTATATACATGTTTGCAGATCCAACATTGTTTTCCTGTGGCCGTCCTCCCAGCTCTGTGACCCAGCTCTCATAATCTCCCTCTAGGTTTTCAAGACTGCGTGCAGCACATCCCTCCTCTCACAGAGGGAGGCTGAGGCTCAGAGGGGAAGTGATTCCCAAGGCTTCACCTGGCGGAGCCCAGACTCAGTGAGATCTTCGGAGCACACACCTACCACCCTGGTGCTGTGGCTGCTCAGCTGTGCAGGATGGAACTGGCCTGAGCAGAGGCTAGGTGGCTCCCTGACCTCTGCAGGTGTGGCCCTAAGGAAACTGGGGCAGAGGACAGTGCCGGGAACTCCCCAGGTGGGTCCTCTGGCAGATCCCAAGGGAAGATGGTGGGCAGGGAGGCTAGGCATGTTCCTGACAAAGGAAATTCAGGCGAAGCACGTCCTTCCAACTTGCCAAGCTAACTGCTTGGGTGCTGCAGCCCTTTGGGGGTACAGCTGGCCTGCAGGGAGTGCTGGCTAGGTCTGGTGGCAGAGCTCTGGCCTCAGAGAGCCCCTCTGACATGGAGAGAGCATCTTCCTTGAGCCAGCCCTTCCTGCACCTCTCCTCTTGCCCAAGGAGCCATTATAATCTCTGCTCTGCTGTTCAGACCACAGAAGCTGCCAGAAGTGAAGTCACTTGCTCAGGATTACAGAAGAAAGAAGTAGTAGAACCACCACTCAAGCCACGGTCTCCTGTCCCTAATGCCGTGCTCTATCCAAAATACCCTCCTAGCTGCTGATGAGAGTGGATGACTGACTAGAAACCAAGGACAATGCTGGATGCTTTACTTGGATTATTTTTCATCCATGTGACCCTCCTCATTTCATGGAGTAGAAATCTCAGGCTCAGAGAAGTTAAGCGTCATGCCTGAAGCCACACAGCATTCCAACTCAGATCTCCCTTGACTTCAATACCCATGCTCTTTCCTCTATAGTGTGTTCCCAAAGTATGTTCCATGGTCTATTACTGTCCTGGAAAATGTGAGGGGCTATTGGTAGACAAACATTTTGGGAAGCACTGCATTAAGATTTCTCAGGGTCCATAATAATCTATGTTGTGAATCTCTGACAGCAGAAATTGGTATACCCAAACTCATTTCGTCACAGTACCTTTTTAATCATAAATCATTGCCTTAGTTAGGAATGTGTTGAGCTACAAGTAAAAGAAACACCTCCCGTCAATAGTAGCCAAGAACCAGGATAGAAATGGGCAGTCTAGGGCTGATGTGGTGGCTCAGACTTGGCACTGGGAGCCCAAGCTCTTTCTAGCTTCTCTGCCATCCATAACACACAGCTTCCATCTCCATGGTCACAAAATGGCAGCAGCCCTTTCAGGTACAGCAGCTATATTCCAGGCAGGAGGGAGGAGAAGACAAAGGGCAAAAGTCTGAACATTTGTATCCTGGAAGCACCTCCCAACAGACTTCTGCTTACATCTCATTGGCCAGAAGTATGTCACATGACTGCCCTGGCTGCAAAGGAGCCTGGGAGATTGAGTATTTTTAAGTCACATCAGCTGGGCAGTCACACCTGGAGTCCCAGTTACTCCCAGCTACTCAGAAGGCTGTGGCAGGAGGATTGCAAGTTCGAGGACAAGCCTGGGCAGCTTAGCAAGACCTTGTGTGAAAATAAAAAATTAAAAAAGGACTCGGGATGTAGCTCAGTGGTTGAGCACTAACTATTCCTGCACAGGCGCTGGGTTCAATCCCCAACACAGCTAAATAAATAAATAAATGCCGTGTTATCACATGGACAGAATTAGAGATTTCTGGGCAAAGAAGGAGAGAATAGATACTATAAAATTCTTCTGAGGGTGGTGTTCTAGGAACATGAGTTAGAAAATGCTACTGGGTCCTCATTTTTCTGCCCAATCTCCAAGGCTCACAGATGACTCCTCCTTTCCCAAGCTCTCAGGTTTCCCCCAAATCCTACTCCCCACCAGCTGCTCCTTGGCATCTAATGCACTCCTTCTCAGTACACTGCAGCTTGTGAGGAGCATAGATAACCGTCTCCCCTACTGTGTTACCTATCTGCTACTGGAGGGTAACCAACTAACTGTATGAATGATGTACAGAAGCAGAGAGTTGTTCAGAACATCTTACTTGGGTTAGTTGAAGCAGGTGCCAACTTGAGCCATTATGAACAAAAGCAGCAGATTTTTTTTTTTTTTTTTTTTTTTGCAGTGCTGGGAATGGAGCCCAGGCCCTGGCCTTGCACATACTAGGCAAGTGCTCTGCCACTGAGCTACACCCAAGTTCTAAGGCAGACTTTAAAATCAGGATCCGTGGGTGCTTTGGGAAACACAGGGCTGGGCTATAGTCAGGGCTCAGGATGAGCTGGGACAGTCTGAAAGGATATCTGGATGCTGGGCAATACCCCCTTCTCTAGGCCTCCTTCCCGTCTTGGTTCTTCCAGGCTGATATAACAGAATGCTTTAAACTGTGTAGCTGATAAACAGTGCAAATTGTTGCTGAGACCTCTAGAGGCGGATGCCACAGCCTCCTTTGGAGGAGCTGCTTTCTGATTCATAGACAAGGTTTTCTTGTTGCTTCCTCTCCTGGTAGAAGGGTGAGGGTCTCTCTGGGGTCTCTTTTATAAGGACACTAATCTCATTCATGAAGGCTCTGCCCCTATGAGCTAACTACCTACCTCATGAGCTCCCACCTCCAATACTGTCACCTAGGGGGTGAAGATTTCAATATGAATTTGGGAAGGGAGACACGCAAACATTCAGACCATCCAAATCTTGTGCTCTGTTTGCTTGTTGTTTTTTGTTTTGGGGTACTGGGGATTGAACTCAGGGATGCTTAACCACTGAGCCATATCCCTAGCCCTTTTTTGTATTTTATTTTGAGACAGGGTCTCTCGCTAAGTTGCTTAACTGGCTTTGAACTCACCATCCTCCTGCTTCAGCTCCTGAGTCACTGCGATTACAGGTGTGTGCCACCATGCCCAGCCAATCCTGTGCTTTTTACAGCTCAACGGTCTCTGCTTCTCTGTCCAGTTGGCAGGAGGAAGAAGGTCCCCCTCAGTTCCCCATGTACGTTAGCTCTAGACTCAACCTGACCCTCTTAAAAAATCCCCAAGTCCAGGGAGAGACTCTGAATGGCCCAGCTTGGGTCAGGTATTACCCTGGTCCCATCAATTGTGTCCCCCAGGGAGACAGATATAGCATGTGTAGTCTAGCAGGTGAGGGACAGTTAAAGCAGATACTACAAGATGTGACCACCTCAACTTAGCATGCTATCCCATATCAGGGGTCAGCAGATTACCACCCATGGACTCAAGCCAGCCTGCCACCATTTTTGTAAATAAAGTTTTATTAGAACACAGCTATGCTCATTGACTTGTGCTTGCCTGCTACAAAACCAAAGTTGCAGCATTGTGATGGAGGCCAGGTGGCCCCTGAAGCAAGATGGTAATTATGTGGCCCTTTACAGATCACGTGTGCCGACCCCTGTGTTATATAGGGAAGGAGTGTCTGTCAAGGATACCCTGGGTAACTGAGGGATCCATGTGACATTGGGATCTGTATCCCTGAAGGCCACCGCATGGAGAGCTGGATGGGGAGGATGAGTGCATGGCGCAGAGGCAGACTCCTCGGGATGCCGAGCTGCACAGAGGGGCGCTGGGGAAGGGTGCTCTCCCTCCTCCTCCGCTCTGCCCCGCATCTGCTCTTAATTGAGGCGTAGTGGTACAAGCCTGATTGGGAATAGCAGGTGCTGGGATGTGGTGAACATTAGGGAATAGTCACTTGGCGGGCTCCGGAGCTGCCAAAAACGAAAGTGTGCCGCTCGGCCAGATGTTCGCTCATTACCATCCGCTCTTCCTCAGAAACGTTTTAAGGCAACATTTGTTTGTTGAGGAAACACAGCTGTTCCTGGGGAAATGGGTTTCCCTTCTTTGGGCAGAGGAGCGAGGGAGGGGACTATCAGGGGAGGGACACTGGGGACATCGTGGGTGGGTGGCAGCTAGATTTTTTTCCATCAGTCAAGCAAAGTCCCCTTTAGAGACTGTAAAGGCCCCCATGGTAGTGTAGCTCTCCACACTGGTGTGAAGGAGGGACGGTGAGCCCCATTTTTCAGAGAAGAAGGCAGAAGCCAAGAGGGGTGGTGTGGCTCAGTTAGGGCCACACAGCCCTGAACCAGGACCTTGAGCTCCAAGACCATCATTGTTCATGCCCTCATCCCTCTCTGGCTCTGTCTGCTACATGAGTCCTTCAGTCTCAGTCTTGGAATCTCTTTTTCTCAGTCTGTTTGTGTTTCTGTCTCTGCATCTCTTTTCTTTTCTTTTCTTTTCTTTTTGGTACCGGGGATTGAACTCAGGGGCACTTGACCACTGAGCCACGTCTCCAGCCCTATTTTGTGTTTTATGTAGAGACAGGGTCACACTGAGTTGCTTAGCACCTCGCTGTTGCTGAGGCTGGCTTTGAACTCGCAATCCTCCGGCCAAAGTGCTGGGATTACAGGCATGCGCCACCGCGCCAGGCTTGCATCTCATTTTTGATATTCCATATTCCCTTGTCTCTTCGTCTCCATTCCTGGGCTTCTGTGGTTTCTACTTGATTTTTCCTGTCTGCGCCTCTGCCCTTCTCAGGGTGGTCATGTCAGTCTTTCAGGACAAGTGGCTTCATCATTTTGGCTCTTCCTGTGCATTTCTCTGTCCCATTTCTCTGACTCGCTCCCTGTATCCCTCTCCACATCTGTCCTTTTTGTGCTCAACTCACCTTGGTGCCATCAGTAACATCTTAGTGTCTGAGGCAGGGTCTGTGTGACTCTGCTGCTCCGGGGTCACTTGACTCCTTTTTTAAATTTAGTGTTTTTTAAGTTGTATGTCATGAAATCAGTCAGTACTAGGTGTGACCAACAATTTTTAAAGAAAGAGAATAGAAAATATCAGCATGTGTCATGTGTACCATTGTTTCAGTTTTCTATATGAATGTGTATACTGAGTTCTGGTATAAAATGCTTTTACTAAGAGATTTGATTAAAAATGTTTGAAAACCACAGAATGAAGATACTTTGGCTGCACATAGAAGAAAAAGTCTGATGCACTAGGCCCACGCAGGTGGAACTTTCCACCACCACTTTGAGAGGTCCAGGGGCTGGGCTGGGTAATCACCTGCTGGACAGTATCATCCACTGAGGAGCTGGCTTCTTTCCGTCCTTCCCCTTTTACCCTTTGCTCCTCAGCAAGCCAGCCCACTCCCCTCACAGTCATGAAGGGACTCCTAGGGCTCTAGCCAGGAGAAAACCAGGGACCCTCTACTCCCCTAGAGGGTTCTTAGAAGCCAAAATACCCATCTCACATCTTATTGGCCAGGATAGGATCACATGCCCACCTCTTAACCAATTGCTGACCCTGTATTGCTTAAGCCAATCAGAATGGAGGCTCTTCCCTCAGTGGATGCATGGAGGAAGGTGGACACCAGAAGCCATGGGGCTCCCTCCCCAGGAAGAAGAGAGAGAAGCCTGGCTGGGCTGCTACCAGCATCTGCCACAACCTCTCACTGTCCCCTCTGCCTAGAAACCTGCCTCAGTTCCCTTTTAGTCCTTCTTTATGTCTGTCCTGAGGGGAGGTCGTGGTGAATGTGGGGTACAGTTAGGGTTTCTGTGTTAGTTTCTTGTGAAGACTAATAAATTACCACAAGCTTATCACTGGATAATCCAGGATGACCATGGCTCAAGATCCTTAACTGAATTATATATGAAGACCCTTTTCTCCAACTAAGGTCATATTCATTGACACATCTTTTGGGTAACCATTTTTTTTTTTTTGGTACTGGGGATTGAACTCACGGGCACTCAACCACTGTGCCGCATCCCCAGCCCTATTTTGTGTTTTATGTAGAGACAGGGTCTCACTGAGTTGCTTAGCGCCTCGCCGTTGCTGAGGCTGGCTTTGAACTCGCGATTCTCCTGTCTCAGCCTCCCTAAGTGCTGGGATTACAGGCTTGCGCCACTGCACCCAGCTGGGGGAAACCATCTTTCAACCCACCACAGGGCCTCTGTTCAGCCACAGCCCGTTGGCTCTTGCAGGACAGAGTCTCAGCCTGTTTTTCTACTTGCTGCCATGAGGCCTTGACCTCTGAGCCTCAGCATCCTCATCTGCCAAATAGAGGCTAGAAGGAGGAACAGATGCAAAAAGACCTGGAAAATATCCAGAGGCAACATATTTTCCCAGTGTCCATGTCCTTTAAGAGGCAAAGCAGACTGGCTTCCGCATCCATTTCCCAGGAAAGTGAGACCTTTTTAAAATCAGCAGAAGCAGTGGGGTCTGGTGAGCTGTTAGAAAAACACCCTGGTATCTTCCGTAAGGGCCACGGGCCCCTGACAGCCTCCTCCTCACAGTTCCTCTCTTGAGTCACGTCAGCGTGTCTAGAGGGTCCTCTAAGGAGGTTGCACCTGCTCCTGGGCGCCTGGCCCAGCCACAAGCACCGCTATGGAGCATGATGGTTGCTGACCCACGACTCAGTGCAGCGCCCTTACAGCTCCCAAAGGGCCTCTCACCTCAGCTTCTGAAGGTAATCCTCTTGGAGCAGGGGAAGCACCTTCATTCCTTCACTTATTACGTATTCATTGAGCACCTATAGGTGCCTATCTGGCCCTGTTCCAGGCCCTAGGAATTCAATAGTGGAAAATAATAATAATAAACATCCCTGGCCATGTAGAGCTGCCACAGAGCAGGAAGAAGTTAAGAGATTTACCTAGGTGTTGGGAGGAAAACAACCAGCCCAGGCCCAAGCCCAGACCCAGTCCCTGGGGATTCCCCAGGATGGAGTCAGAGGTCTCCTAGGAGGCCCCGCGGAATGATGGGATAAGAGCCAGAATATTCGGAATGTGTTTAATGATGAATTTGGCTGGCCCTCATCCCTTGTTCCTGGGAGGTAACTTCTAAGCCCTATAGTCATTCGCAAGTGACAGGAGTGTCATTATTATTCATGGACCCTCAGACCATACCTGATAATGAGGTCACTCGCAGTGGGCCCTCCAGGGTTTGTGCTAATGAAACAATTCAGGAAAAGCACTGACTATGGCAGAAAAACCAGTCATGTGATTGGCAGGTTGGGGCCTTGTTTTAGTCAGCTTTGGCACTCCCATGACGAAAATACCCAACAAGAACTACTTAAAGGAGGAAAAGTTTATTTGGAGCTCATGGTTTCAGAGGTCTCTAGTCTACAGACTCCCCAGCTCAGCCTAAGGTGTAGCAGCACATCATAGGGGAAGGGTCCAGGGGACAAAAGCTGTTCGGCTCATGGTGGGGTCAGGAAGAGAGAGAGAAGGAAGGGTCTACAGGGAAGATGCATCCTTCCAGGGCACACCCCCAGTGACCCACCTCCTCCAGCCACATCCCACTTGCTGAGTTACCACCCATTCATTCAAACTAGGATGCACCCATTAGGTTATAGCTCTCATAATCCAATAATTTCATCTCTTAATATTCCTGCATTAACCAGAGCTTTTGGGGGACACGTCCATATCCAAACCATAACAGGCTTTGAGTCATGCATTATTAGCCTAACCTTGGGGGTGGGGAGAGGAGGCTGGAGACTGAATTTTATCACATGGCCGGTGCTTCAGTCATACCTACGTGATAAATAAACACTCGGGACACCAAAGCTTGGGTGAGCTGCCCTGATTGGCAAGACTCTGAGTTTGTCACACTTCAGTGCTGAGAGGGCGATGAGTCTCTGAGGACTATGGAAGCTTAGCTCTTGGAACCCTCCCAGACCTTGCCCCATGAGTCTCTGCCTTTGGCTGGTTCTGATTTGCAACCATTTTGCCATAAGAAAATGTCAATGGTCAAAAAAGACAAATACTATGTGAGCCCACTTATACCAGGTACCTGGCATAGTCAAATTCATAGAGGCAAAGAATTGCATGGCGGCTGCCAGGGACTGGGGGAGGGGAGAAGGGACACTGTTGTTTAACGGGTACAGGCTTTCAGCTTAGAAGGTGAAGAATTCTAGAGATTGATTTGATGTGAATCTACTGAACTAAACACATAAAAACAGCTGGGGCTAGGGTTGTGGCTCAGTGGTAGAGCACTTGCCTTGCATGTGTGAGGACCTGGGTTCGATTCTCAGCATCACATATAAATAAATGAATAAAATAAAGGTCCATCAACAACTAAAACAATTTTTTAAAAAACAGCTAAGATGGTAAATTTCATACTATATGCATTTTGCCATAATTAAAAAATACTATAATTATGATTAATACAGTGCTTTCCTGAGCTCTGTGAATCTTGCCAGCAAATTACCAAACCGGAGGGTGGTTGATCACAGGGACTCCTGAACTTGTGGCCAGCTAGAATGTGGGTGGTCCTGGGAACCCTTGAGCTTGCCACAGATGTCTGGAGGAAGGGCAGCTGGTAGAGGACCATGCTCTTAACCTGTGAAGTCCAGTCCAACTCCAGGTGGATGGGACGGGGGAGGCAGAGAGTGAGAGGTGGCTTACGGTCAGAATGACCTTGGAAATCCCATCTAGCCCTGAGTATCTGTGGTTCTTCCAGGAATACTCCCAGCCCCAGAGCACCCCCCCCCACCCACCCACCTCAGTATCAGTTCTACACGTTCGGTGGAGAGCTCCCTCCCTTTGGTTGGTTCCCTTTTCAGAATGTGTGTGCATGTGTGTGCGCATGTGCGTGTGCATGCATGTGCACTCCTCCTGTCAGAACCGTGAGCTCCTCTAGGTCTGGAACCAGGCTTCCTACTATCCTATTGCTTCCAATGCCAGCCGGTTTCTTAGCAGAAGGCTGAGCTGCTTTTCCGCTCTCCCAGTTGGCAGGGCTGCCCCTTCGCTGGGTATTCACTAGTGAGTTTGCTTCTGCGAGGCCAGTGGCAGGATCAGATCCTCCAGGAGGATGCCCTCTGCCCTGGGGATAGGGACTGTTTAATTAGAACACCTTCGCTCGGAAACGCTCATCCATTTATGGGGAAAACAGCGATGGGCTTTTAAGGACATGCCATAAGTTTTACAGTTATTGGATTTTTCAACTTGTTTACAAAAGCAATATTGTTAAATGGCCAACGGCCAGGCCCAGTTGTTTTTCCTCCTGTGCCTTCTGACAACAGGAAAGCATATTATCTCCCCCAGCCAGCTCCCGGGAGGTGTGCGGAGCCGCATTCCATTTTGCTATCTGTTTAATTATCCATTCAGCCAAGCTTATGAGAGTTGAAGCTCTTTCTCGGGTGTTCACAGCCAGATCTGCTCTGGAATGCAGCAAAGAGCTCCCTCCACATTTCTGAACCCCCTGCAGCAGCTCGTAGGAGCAGCCTCACTCCAAGAAAATGCCAACCCCTGAAGGACCTGTCCCTTTGGAAAAAAAGATCCCAAGTGACTTTGGACTTGACCGAACACCTCTGTGTCATAGGCTTCTCCTTATTATAATTTTTTTTTTAAATTGCTTTTGAAGAGTTGTTTCCAATCCAGGCTGCCTGGCATCAGAAGCCCCTGAGAGAAGTTTTTAAAATAAACCTTGCTTTACCCAATCAGAGTGTGACTGAAGGGGTATAAGATGTTTAGTCTGAGCCTTTGAAAACTCTCCAGGTCTGGAGCTCTCTGGACTTGATTGTATCTGCCTGATTTTGCCCCTCAGGTTCTGTGAGGCTCCCTTGGTGGAGGGTGGGGGCATATCAGGCCTGCCCTCTGCTCCTCGGACCAGCACCAGGCCTGCACTCCACACCTGCTCAGCTGGCTGAACTTCAACAAGCTCGCACCTGGTGGAAAGTCATCTCCGGGAAACGTCCAGGTGGATGAGGCCGCAGAATCATCATGTAGCTATAAATAACGTGGGGCATACACATGATGCAAAGGTTCTGTGAGTGACCTTCTCAGAGAACACCTGCACCGCCCCAGCTTTCACTGGGAAAATCCCTCCCAGTGAAAGGTGGAGTTGACAGCTAGCTGCTGGCTTAGCTGAGGGACGCAGGGAGGAGGGACAGAGGCAGAGAGCCCAAGATGGGAACCCCCTCCTCCAGGAGCCCTGGTTTGTCCCCAGAGAACAAGGCTACAAGAGAGGGGTTAGGAGTTCCTGCGCTCAAACTTCCCCACCCAGCCCCTCAATAGTTGTTGAAGATGGTAACAACAGTAATAGTCACACTCAGGCTGTGTTAGCTCTCTGATGGACAAATACCTGGGATAAACTAAAAAGAGGAAAGGTTCATACTGGCTCACGGCTTCAGAGGTTTCAACCTAGGTTGCTCGGCCCCCTTGCCTTTGGGCCTGTGGTGAGGCAGCTCATCATGGCAGGAGCGCGTGGCAGGAGGAACTGCTCCCTTCATGGCCAGCAGGAAGCAAAAGAGAAAGACAGGGGGCTGGGATTGTAGCTCAGCGGTAGTGCGCTTGCCTCGCATGCGTGGGGCCCTGGGTTCGATCCTCACCACATACAAAGCAATAAAAAAATAAAGACATTGTGTCCATCTACAACTAAAAAAATATTTAAAAAAAAAAAAAAAAAAAGAGAAAGACAGGAAGTGGCTGGGGTCCCAATATCCCCTTTAAGAGCATTCCCCCAGTGACCCAACTCCCTCCAACTAGGCCCCACCTCTTAAAGATTTTACCACCTCCCAATAGCATCACAGGTTGGGGACCAAGCCTTTAATACCTGGGCCTTTGGAGACATTCAAGATCCAAACTATAATAGTCTTCACCTCTCTAGCACTTTGCAGTCTATAACACCCTTATACATCTATTATCTTTTTTTTTTTTTTTTTGGTACTGGAGATTGAACTCAGGGGCACTGGACCACTGAGCTACATCCCCAGCCCTATTTTGTGTTTTATGTAGAGACAGGGTCTCACTGAGGTGCTTAGCACCTCGCCGTTGCTGAGGCTGGCTTTGAACTCGCAATTCTCCTGTCTCAGCCTCCTTAAGTGCTGGGATTTCAAGTGTGAGCCACTGCACCTGGCTCCATTATCTTTTTTTTTAGTTGTAGATGGACACAATATCTTTATTTATTTTTATGTGGTGCTGAGGATCGAACCCAGTGCCTCACGCATGCAAGGCAAGCGTTCTACTACTGAGCCACAACCCAAGCCCCACATCCATTATCTTGCTTCATCCTTACAGTATCTCTGGGATGTAGGCAGGGTAGCTGGTCAAACAGGTCACCACATTAGCTGAGGGAGGTGACCCAACACAGGAGTGAGTGACTTGGAAGAGGTCACAGTAGACAAGTGTTTGCTCCCATCCCTTTAATTGCAAGCCAGCAGCCCCATGGGCCTCCTTCTTTAGGAGCCCACCTGTTCGTGAGGCTTTCTTTCTTTTTTTTTTTTTTTAATATATTTTTTAGTTGTAGATGGACACAATATCTTTATTTTATTTATTTTTATGTGGTGCTGAGGATCGAACCTGGTGCCTCACGCATGCAAGGCAAGCGCTCTACCACTGAGCCACAATCCCAGCCCCAAGGCTTTCTTCTTTCTCAAAGTGCTTCCATCCATTTGACTCTGAGTAGCTGAGGTAAGGAGGATAGATTTTAGACACTCAGTAGATAACAGAAAACTGAGACTCCAAGAGGTTCACAGCTGGAACCCTTGTGAACAGGATGCAAAATTGGGTTGGGATTTGTAGGGTAGAAAAAACTCAGGTTTAAAATGAGACTGGACTCTTAGCAGCTGTGAGCTGGGCGAGGTACTTAAGTCTTAACTTTTATCACCTATATTAAGGAATAATGTTTTAAAAGGTAAAATAATCTACTTTAGCATCAATATAAAGCAAACAAATTTGGTAAAGCTTTTATTGAGCTCACTAATTAATGAGAAAACCAGGAAGGTGTTAAAAACTGGTTCAAAGGAAGAACTAAAGATCTCACACACAGGCAACTTGAGATGAGTCTACCCAGCAATACATCATCAGTTGTGTCCCACAGACTACATTCATTTGCATCTCCTTAGACAAGAATCATCTGCACCCTTATCAATTTTCAATAACATCCAGAGTAGTAAAATAACTCAAAGACAGTGAAAGGTGCAGGCTCCCCAGGGAGATGCCCTGTTGAAGACACTGTCCGTCTCTCTGGGTTCATTCCAAAGAAAGTCACATTTTTCCTACCATTGTACAGTGGGTATGATCCAAAGGGCAGTTGCAAGGACCAAATGAGATGGCGTGTTTATTGCCTGGTGAGAAGGCAGCCAGCAAACTTCCCTTCCCTTCCCTTCCCTTCCTTTGCTTTCTCCACCAAGGTCAAAGCGCTTCCATCCTGGGATAGTTTCCCTGATTGTCCACCCAGGAACTTTCCCCCCCACCTCCCCCAGTCTAATACAGAGAAAAGAGACTGGGACTTGGTGTCATCCAAGCCCTGAATCTGGTCTTGGCTCTGCCACAGCCTTGGGCAAGTCATTTCTTTGCTCTGGGATCACCACATGACCTCAAAAATATCTCCAGCTCAATAAATCTTAGCTTCACATTGACTTATACAACCCAAATTGCAGATTTTCTGAAACCAATTCATGGCACAGTTCAACAGACATGGACCTGGGAGCCAGAGGGAGGAATGTTCAAATCCCAGCTCAGCATCTTACATCTGTGTGCTCTTGGGTAAATTGCTCTGAGCCTACATTGCTTATCTGTCAGATGAGCTATTACTTTTCTTTTAAATGGTGCTAGGGATTGAACCCAGGGGCACTTTACCACTGGGCTACATCCCCAGTCCTTTATTTATTTTTAAAATTTGTGACAGTCTCTGCTAAATTGCTGAGTTGCCAAGGGTGGCCTCCAACTTACAATCCTCCTGCTCCAGCCTCCTGAGTCACTGGGATTATAGATGATTATAGATGTGCAACACCTCATCAGAACAAGTTATTGTAAAGACTAGATGACCGGAAGGAGATGAAATTAAATGCCGCTCGGCAACGCTTTATTGGAAATATACGATCTCGGGCTGAATCCTCCCGTCCATCAGAGTGTGTCCGGGAGAAATGGCACTAGGGCTCCAGTGTAGAGAGAATTTCAAAAGGCCCGGTCAGGAAGGGGAGGGCTTGGGGGCAGGAAGAGGAGGCCAGAGTCCTTCCTGGATAGGTCAGGGAAAACCCGCTGATTGACAGGAGGCACTTCTACTGGTGACGTCAGCGTCTGGCTGGCAGCTCCTTTTTGTAGCTGCCCTGATCTTGGACCCTGATCCGACCTAACAGTTATTACCCTTTGAGGTAACCCAAAAGGTTACCTGAGATGAAGTTGGGTACTATATGCTATGTGCCTAGCACATAGTCAATGCTCAATGAATGTCAGTGTCCATTCTCCACTTTCTTATGCCCACTGGGCCGTCTGGACTTCCTGTCAGGCATGTCCATTCTGCTGCTTGCTTCCCAGGGCTGGCAGTCAGTAGGTGAGCCAGCCTTGCTGAGCTGTCCTCTAGCATGGAGGGAGCAGGTGCCCTCCACTCCTGCATGAAGTCTAGCCATGAAGCTGAGGACATGGTTAAAGACAGGGGGTAGAAGGAGCCCTTAGGAGAAGGATGGCAACAGGTTGGGAGCAAGGGCACAGGGCAGAGCTTGCTCTCCAGGCAGTCTGGGCTTGGCTTCCAGGAGGAGGTGATCTTGAAGTAGGCATTGCAGGATTCCACCCCAGGAAGGGTCTTGGCCTGCCAGACAAAGGGGACCACCAGACAAAGACCCGGAGTCCAGAAAGCTAGGAGTGTGCTGGAAAAACTGCTTGTCAGTTTGGCAAGGCCCAGGGTTCCCAGAGAGGAATCCTGGAAGAGATGTCCATAAAGGGATGCATGAGGTTTTTATTGTGAAGGGCTTTGAGTGACAGACAAATAAGTTTAGACTTCATCCTTTAGACAGTGGGCTACCAGGGGCTTTGGGACTTTTGTCTCCTTGCAGCAGGTAGTCACCACAGGAAGCTGGACCTTCCCCCAGCTGGTACCCTTCAGCTGATCAAGCATGGGAGGGCCATATAAGTGGTCTCCCTAAATAAATGCAGATCTCATTTCCTAGAATGGTGCTTCTGAAACTTTACAGCACACACAAACCATGGGGGCAGATTCTGAACAATGAACGCTAGCGATGGGCCTGCGACTCTACATTTCTCCCCAGCTCCAAGGAGATGCCAATGCTACCGGTCCATGGGCTACATGATCCAACAGGTACCCTCAGGATCAGCAAGAGACAATGCTGTGCCGAGGGCGAGAATTAGACTGATACCTTTCTCCTTCTTTCCTCCTAGTCTCTAGGCCTCAGCCGCACAAGGCCAGATTTCCTGCATATCAGCTGCTTAGGACTCAGAGCCATGGCCCTCCCTATCTGGGCTTCCCCCACCAAGCACTGCAGATGCAGCAGGTCTGGGTCTCCTCTGCTCGCACCAGAGCTTACAGGCCACATTCTCTCCAACCTGTATGCATGGAAAGGGGGAGACCACTTCACCCTCCAGGAAAACACTTGGAGCAGGTGTCCATTCAGCCATGCCTGGAAGGATGCCAGCGAGTGACAATGTCATCTTGCATGACCCACCAAGCCAAGGTATTAATGGCTGACAAGAGCCTATTGTCCATGACTCTTGGAGCACATTCTTGAATTCTAATTGGGGTTTCAAGCCCCTTAAGTTAAATAAGTTGCTTACTGTTGGGTGTGGGGCATTGGGAAGGCTGCAGACAAGATCTGAGTATCCCTTACCTTCGATGGTTATAGGCACCTCTAAACAGGACTCAGCTCGGAGCATCCTCCTCCAGGCCAGGCTAGGTAACTGCTATGGTTTCAATGTGGCCCCCAAAGTTTATGTGTTGGAAATCCCAAGTATATCATGGTGACAGGTGGGACCTTTAATGATTAAGTTGTGAGGGCTCTTCTGTAAGGCATAGGTTAATGCCTTGCCACAGGATTGTGTTCCTGATAAAAGGAGAGTTTGGTGCCCTTCTCTTTCTCTCTCCCTCCCTCCCACCTTCCATCATGGGCTGACACAACAGGAAGGTCCTCCTCACATACTGATACCATGATGGACTTCCCAGCTGCCAGAACAGCATTAAATTTCTTTCCTTTATAAGTTACCCAGTCTCCCATAGTCCATTATAGCAACACAAAATGGACTAAGATGGTGCCTCTCTTCTCAGTTTCCAGAGCACCCCATGCTCTTCTGCCATCATGGCCCTGAGCCCCCTCCCCTGCCACACTGTGCACCTGGTCCATGAGCAGCACTGGACAGTCATAGTGTCCAACACATGAAAGGTGCTTCTGCCATGCTTGAGAAAGGATGGACAGGCCATACCCAGAGCCCACACCTGTGCAGAGCACACTGGTTCTCTACAGGGGTGATTTTGCCCCCATGGACATTTGACAATGTCTGAAGACATTTGGGGTTGTCATATCTTTGGGGCAGGGGACTGCTGGCATCTAGAAGTCAAGAATACTACAAAATGGGCTGGGGTTGTGGCTCAGTGGTAGAGCACTTGCCTAGCATGTGTGAGGCACTGGATTCCATCCTCAGCACCACATAAAAATAAATAAATAAAGGTATGGTGTCCATCTACAACTAAATATAAATTAAAAAAAAAAAAAAGAATACTGCAAAATATCCTCCAGCTTACAGGACAGCCCCACAGTAAAAGAGGATGAAACCCCAAATGTCAACAGTATCAAGGGTGAGAAATTTCATGCGGGGTTGGGGGGACAGTGAGTACGGAAAGAAACAGCCTTGCAGGGGATGCCACCGCCACTTCCTCACAGCCTCCCTGCCTATGCTGTCACATTCCAAATCATCCTTGCCCCTCCTCCCCGATGGCCCTGGATGTGTTTTGCAAACCATCAAATGGTTCAGATCTGCAAGACTGTGAGCCCTTCACGAATGGAAAGACTGACCCTGTTCCCAGACCCGAGTTCATGGAAACATTCCCATCCAAGAATTAATTTGAGAAAAAATTTAAATGTTAAAAAATAAGTAAAGGCAAGCAACAGTGAGCTAGTAATAAGACACCTTTTGATGTTCATTACACTGGATTTCCGGACAGTTAAATTGGTTAATGCATTTCCCTTTGGCTTGTGGATCAATCTCTGCAGCTGTCGGGGATGCTGCGCACGCCTGTTATACATTACAGCTCAAGTGCCTGGTGACATCAGCAGAGCCCTGCTCTCCAGGCAAGGGCTTGATTCATGGATGACAGAGCAGAGGTAACAAATCATGATCCCACTCACCACTTGAGCTGCTTGGGGGTCTCCCCCACCCTCTCAGACTCACATACTCACACATGGTCCCCAAACAAGCAGTTATATGCAAGTGAAAGGAATTTACTCAATTAATGCATTCCTGTAGTTAATGGGTGGGCAAGGGGAAATCATAGTATCTTCTCAGCTGAGGACTTGCATTTGAGAAGTTGCCACCCTGAGAGGTCCAGGGGGAGCAGGCAGAGGGGAAAGCAGGATGGTTTGGGGTATGGTCACCGGGCAGAATTCATGAAGCAGACACATGAAGAGGGTGGCTTCCTGCCTCGTGTCCAGTGATGAGGCACAGAGCTCAGTGAACGTCATGGAAACCCAGGTCTGAGCACAGGCCATATCTTTGTCTGGAAGGTCTTGCTTTTCCTGCTCCCTGAGAAAGTCTACCTGTTCTTCAAATCTCAGTTCACCCCTATCCCCCAGCTTTGTGAGTGTCCTCTGATCTCCTCCAGTGTAGTGGCCCCCTTTGGTGCCTGACCTGTCCCAACACCTACCACCTGGATCTGCAATTGAGGTGGGATGGTGGAGCAGGCACCACTGATCAGACTCCCCTGGTTTCTTTCTTAGGGCAGAAAGAAGAGCCCAGCTTTGTTTAGCTGGGACGCTTCTGACTGGCCATAGCAGTCACAGCCCCAGTCCCAAGGAGATGGAGCCCAAGTAGTCTGAGCCAATCACAGTATCCCATTCTCTTTGCCAGGTATGGCTTTAGAGGGCATGGCCAGTGAAACATGAGGGAAAATTGGCTGGGGGGATGTAGGAATGCTTCCTTTGTGCTTAAAAAGACATGGACAAGAAGAAAGGAGTCCTTTTTGGCTTCTGGGCCTGATAATCAACATTTGTCAATTGGAATTGCTCCAGCCACCTCGTGACCACTACCATCATCAACACTTTGAGGAGGGTAGAACAGAAAGATACGTCATCAGGCAGGGCCCAGGAAGTGGTCAGGAGCCACACCACTTATGTTATCAAGGAAAATTTATTATAAATCACTGTTAACCAGGTATAAAGAATGTTAGGCAACCGAAAGGACAAAAGGGGAGGCAGAAAAGAAGATACCACCTTTAAGCCTAGGGGAACAAAGGAAAGAGGTTGGAATTATTAACACTCCACTGAGAGAAGGGGCCATGGAGTGGACATGCAGATCTCTGAGAAGGTTGTATAGTTAGTGTCGGCATCTGTCTCTGAGCTTGGAGGACCCTGGATCCAGGCTCCAAGGAAGAACTGTGTCTTAGTCTGTTTTCTGTTGCTGTAACAACATACTCAAGGCAAGGTAATTTATAAAGAATAGAAATTTATTTAGCTCATGCTTCTGGAAACGGGATGTCAGCCTCAGATGAGAGCCTCTTTACTGCATCATAACACAGCAGGCATCCTGTGCCAAGGTACAGCCAGCAAGCCAGACAGAACTTGTTTATAACAAAGCCAGTCTTACAATAACCCAGTATTCCACTAATGCGGTAATCCATTTGTGAGGACAAAGCCCTCATGATCCAATCACCTAATCCTCAAGGCTGCATCTCCCAGCACCACCAAGGTGGCAGTCTAAGTGAAACACGAATTTCAGAGGACAAAACACAGCAGGGTGGGGCTGGGATTGTAGCTCAGCGGTAGAGCGCTTGCCTTGCATGCGTGAGGCCCTGGGTTCGATCCTCAGCACCACGTACAAAGCAATAAAATAAAGACATTGTGTCCATCTACAACTAAAAAAAAAAAAAAAAAGATCTATACTATATAAAAAAAAAACACAGCAGGGTGCAATGAGGCTGGATCTTGAGTGTTGGAAACCCTGCACATTGGATTCAGCCTGGCTCCAGGGAGACCTGCCTCTGCTAGGGTGGAGCAGCTTTGCTAGACGCAGACAGGAGCAGCGAGCCCTGGGGAAGGAAACAGGAGCCCCGCCCCTCGCCCCGCCCCCTAGAGGGACCAGCGCCCCCTATTGACAGAGTTTAACAGGCCGTAGTTGGCCAAGCTGAAGCGTGGGCAGCCCTGGGGTGACGACCGATAGCCCAGCGTGCAAGGCTGGGTCCGGAACCGCCGAGACAGCCGAAGAAGTGACACAGGTGGTGAGCACCTGAATTTGGGAAGACGCGGCCAAGCCGTGAATTAAGATCTACAGAGCCGCCCCACCTCAGATTCCTGATCAGAAGAGAAAATAAATGTCTCCACCGCTGAACCGCCGCAGATCTGCTTTTCCATTACCAGTCCCAACTCGGAACTGCATGGCCTTGTCTTACCCAGCTGTCCCCGCACAGGGCCCAGCACAGGGCGCCACTGGCATGTTGACAGAAGCCGCCCTCAGCGTGAACATGGAGGTGAGGAGCCGGGGCTCTGTTGGAAGGTGCCTGGTTTTGAAAGACGGTCGCCTCACTCAACGTGCCGTTCCGGTCAACTTCCACCTCCCCTCCCCTCAGCTACACGGTGGGGTATCTCCTCAGGGTGTGCTGATGCTAGCATATGGTGAGCACTCTTCTAGACACACACTGGTCATCCGCTCACCTGCTACTGTCCTGACAAACGGGCTCCGGAAAGGCCCCTGAAAACCCAGTTCCACACTGAGCCCAACAGCTAGAGCCAGGCTCTGTGCCTCCCTGCCCTGCTCAGGTCACCGACTCAGTCACCTGCCTCATCTCTGCTCCCAGCCTCTTCCCCCTGTTCCTCTGGGTGGTGCGTCTTTCTGTCTTCTTGCAGGAACAACCTGCAAGAAGGTTGCACAGCTCTGTAGCCACGGGCTGCCGAGCCACAGGTGCCGCAGTCGGGTTCGATTCTGCTTCTGCACTCTGTCCCCCTCCCAGCAGTCTTGCCCTTCTTGCTGCTGCTTCCTGAACACTCATGTGGCCTTTGTGAGTTGGGTTACAAATGCTTGTTTCTATGGTGCTGCTTTTCAGCACTTTCCTAGGGCCGCTGGGACAAATGACCACAAATTTGGTGCCTTGAAACAACCGAAATGTATTCTCACCTTTCTGGAATCCAGAAGTCTGAAATCAAAGTGTCAGCAGGGCCCTATTGACTTTGATGGCTCTCGGGGAGGATTCTTCCTTCCCTCTTCCAGCTCCTGGTGGCCCCAGACCAGTTCCTTGGCTTGTGGCAGTGTCACTCCCATCTGCCTTCATCTTTCTGACCCCTCATGACCTTGGCTCTGTGTTGGTGTGCTTTTTCTGTCTCTTATGAGGGCACTGTCATTGGATTCAGAGGTAACTTCATCTCAGTCCTTAATTACATTTGCAAAGACCCTGTCTCCAAGTAAGACCACATTCTGAATTCCCTGGTGGATACCACGTAACCCGCTGCAAGGGACAGGCTGGAGATCAGGACCCTGCCTCCCAGGAAACTCTTCTGTGATCCACGAGGAAAAGCTGAACACAGAGCAGTGAGTATCCCCACCCAGACACAGGGAAACCACTGTCACCTCTGAGACAACCCCAACATCTTATCCCTTGTGACCACCAGCCCTGCTGGTCTGTGGTCATTGCTGGACCACCTTAGTAGGTCACTGTCTTCCATCCCTGCATCTCTCCTCGTGTTGTTAATGAGGGCCCTCTCTCAAAGCTCACACTGTAAATAAAGCCGTTCCAGTTTGGGGACTGGCAGTAGAAAGAAAGGAAAAAGAATTCAACAAATAAAGGCAAAAGTCTTCACCATCCACAAAACAATACGCAAAAACCAGGACATTCCTCCAGACCATCAATAAATAACCCTGACCACAAAAATAATGCATTAGACAGCTTGTGTAATGGTAGCATGTGAAAGACTGTGGAACTTTCTAAAATTAATTTTCTTCATTTTGGTTTATTAAAATTGCACTCATCTATCTCCCCTGTTAAATATTTTATTTTTTCATATTAATGGCTGCAATTTCAGCTTGTGCCTGTTTCTGTCATTAACACTGTACAAACTTAATATCATTAGTAGTTTTTCCCTTAATTATGTGACTAGAAAAGAAAAACATCAAAGTTTCCGTGAAATTGGAATAGTATATCTAAATTGCCTCATGTTTATTTTAACATTAACAGTAAATGAAGCTAATGGGCTTTTATATTATTAAAAGCACTCATTTGTGTCCTGCCTGTTCTAATATATAACAAAGCTTTAAAAGATGTTAAATAATTAGTTATTTAATAGGGACGGGTGGAATAGATCAAACCAAAGGAAAAGTTGAGGGTAACCTACGTGTGCAGTTGAGGGGTCCCTTCCTTTCAGAGCTTTCGAACGGGATTCCCTCCCCTCGTGTCTGCTGGCCTGCTGTTAATGTGATAGCTCTAATTTATAATGACCCCGCAGCGTTCAAGCAACAAAATCTATTGCTGTGGCCCTGCAGAGGACACTCATGTGGGGGGCGATAATGTTTGCAATTATTTCTGGGCAATATCCATTCATAATTCAATACCTGTGCACAGCACGTGGTTGCTACAGCAGCTCAGGCCCATGCTGAGCAGGCGCTCCTGAGGCCTCTAGGAAGGGGGCGCTGGACCCTGCTGCTGCTGCTGTCTCCCTGCACCCTGCCTGCCTACACGCCTTGCCCTCCCAGAGCCTCCTGACTCCTGGCAGGGGTCTCCTCAGCTTTGGAGGATGGGAGTAAATGGAGGCATTCATCTTAGCAGCACAGTAAGACCTGGGTAGCATCTCTGGCTGGCAAGCCTAAAAGAGGCAGCAGATAGTTGCCATTCTCCTGCTCAAACACCTGCAATGACTCCTGGTGGCCTGCTCCATGGAGGCCAAGCTCCCTGCTTGACAGCTCCTGTTCTTCCCAGTCCCTGAATTGGTTTCTTTACAGCACAGGCTGAGTTGTCCAACTCCTTGTTGTGGCTCCTGGAAATCACTTCTGTCCTTTCTTCTGTCTATCCAAATTCTAGTCATTCTTTAAGATTCAAATTTCAGCTCTTCTAGCAGACCTCTCCTAGTCCCTCTGTGTGCTGAATTCTAGAACAGTGCTTCTCAGATTTGGGCATGCATCTGAGTCACAGAGAGGTTTATCCCAGCAGAGGGTTTGATTCCCAGCTCTGGGATGGGGCCAGAGAATGTGCGTTTCTAACAAGTTCCCAGGTGAGACCATTGCTTGTAGAACCTGTGCAAATCCTAGCTGTAGGTCATTAGGCACTGTACTTGAACTGGCTTGAAATGGTCTCTGATAGTATCATGTGACCAAGACTCCTCCCTTCAAATAGACAGCAAGTTCCCTGAGGGCAGGGACTCTGAGCTATTTCTGATGTGTGAGTCAAGGCCTCCTGCTGCACTGATTGGCTGGGAGTTGTGGTGTTTCATTCCATCCTTGGAGAAATCTCCACTTACAGATGAGGAAGCTGGGGATTAAAGAGATGAAGGAAGTTGCTAGAAGTCACATAGCTGGTAAGTGACAGACAAGATTTGGACCCAGAGCAACCTTGGCTGATGCTCCTTAATTGAGTGATTTCAAACATGAGGGCTGGGAGTGTTGCTTCTGGCACTGCTAAGCTACGGAGCTTGGACTTGCAAAAAAGTTCTATCTAGTAAGAGGGAAAAATCAAGATGATTTTCCTTCCAAGGATTTAGGGATCCTTTATTCTGAGGCCAAATAACCATGGAAAGCAAGCTACAACGCTCCTGCTCCCTTACAAATCAATCACTGTCCTTTGTCTCCCTGATGTCAGATGCAGTCTCAGAATCCTCACTGCAGTAATCTTTGCACTTAGGGAGGCTGAGACAGGAGAATTCAAAGCCAGCCTCAGCAATGGCAAGGTGCTAAGCAACTCAGTGAGACCCTGTCTCTACAGAAAACACAAAATAGGGCTTGGGATGTGGCTCAGTGGTCGAGTGCCCCAAGTTCAATCCCCAGTACCAAAAAAAAAAATCTTCACTGCACTCCTGGTTGGCGTGTCTGTGGCAAAATGAAACCCATTTGCCATTTATAATCCAGTCTAACTTCTTCTACATATGGGTCAGAAAACTGAGGCTCAGAGAGAAAATGCAATTTGGCCACACAACAAGTTAGTAATATGTATTAGTTATCTCTTGCTGTGTAACAAATTATCCCAAATCTCAGAAGCTTTCCATAACAGTTATTAACTCACAGTTTCTGTGGGACAAGAATTTGGGAACAGCTTAGCTACATGGTTGTAATTCAGGGTCTCTCATAGTGTTGCAATCAATATATTAGCAAGAGCTGCAGGCATCTAAGTCCTGCTGAGGGGTGGAGGATCTGCTTCCAAGAAAGCCCACTCCTTTAGCTATTGGCTGGAAGTTTCAGTCCCTCGCCCTGTGAGCCTCCCCATGAGCTCGTATGACATGGTTTCCCCCAGAGGAAGAGATGCAAGAAAAAAAATGAAGAAGTCACAGTGCCTTTTATGGACTATGGTAGTCAGTTTTCTGTTACTAAAACAACATACATGAGATAATCAACTCAAAAAGTGGAAAGGTAACAAATTATCCCCAAACTCAGCAGCTTATAAAAGCAAACACTTATTAACTCACTTTTTCTGAGGGGTGGGAATGTGGGAGGAGCTTAGCTGCATGGTTCTAGTTCAAGGTCTAGTTTTGGCTCACAGCTTTGGAGATTTCAGCCCGTGGTCAGTTTACCATGTTGCTTTTAGGCCTGTGGCGAGGTAATAAATAATGGTGAGAGCATGTGGTAGAGAAAGCTGCTCACCTCATGGCAGACAGGAAGTGAAGACAGAAACAGTGAAGACAGGAAGGAGCCAGGGTCCCAATACCCCTGCAAGAGCATGTCCCCGAGGACCTAACTGCCTTTCACTAGGCCCCACCTCCTAAAGGTCCCACCATTTCTCAACAGCACCACAGGCTGAGGACCGAGCCTTTAGCACACGGGCTTTAAGGTACATTTAAGACCCAAATGATAGCATGGACTAATCTCCCAGGTCTCAGATCATCACCTCTACTTTATTCTGTTTGTGAGAAATGAGCCACTGAGATTAGTCCACATTCAAGGAGAGGAATTAGGTTCCATCTATGAGGGATTCCACATTATATAACAGGGTCTATTTGTGTGTGTGTGTGTGGTACTGGGGATTGAACCCAGGGGTGCTTAACCACTGAGCAACATCCTCAGCCCTTTTTTAAACATAAATTTTATTTAGAGACAGGGTCTTGCTAAGTTGCTTAAGGCCTCACTAAGTTGCTGAAGCTGGCTTTGAACTCACAGTCCTCCTGCCTCAGCCTCTCAAGCCACTGGGATTACAGGCATAGGCCATTGTGCCTGGTCTTGCCCTTTTTTTTCAATTGCAGAATAAATTATACAAATACAATTGGACATCCATATCTATAAGTTCCACATCCATAGATTCAACCAATTGCAGATAGAAAGTAAGTGGAAAAAAAGTGCATCTGTACTGAACATCTATAGACTTATTTCCCTTTCATTATTCCCTAAACAAGCAGTATTATAACTATTGGTATAGCATTTATATTGTATTACAAGTAATCTAGAGATGATTTAAAGTATAAAGAAGGCTGTGTAAGACTAAATGCAAATACTACACCACTTTATATGAGGAGCTTGAATATCTGTGGATTTTGATATCCATGAGGTTCCTGGAACCATCTTCCCATGAAGACTGAGGGGTTTGTGTACACAGTATAAAGCATACTTACAAAATGGTATCAGATCATCGACCCAGAACTTCAGCAGCACCCTGAACTCCTATGTGCCTCCAGCTAATTGCAATTCCTTTCCCCAACATGCAACTGCTACCCTGACCCCTACGCTATTTTCCTGCCTTTGTTTGTAAGTACCACTTATTGTGAATCACTAATCAGCTTTTCCTATTTTTTGAAAATTTCATAAATGGAATCATATCACAATATTTCTTTGGCATCTTGCTTTTTTCACTCACCATTTTGTGTGTGCATTTCATTCATGGTTTTGTATGTTGCCATTTTTCATTTTTATTATTGTAAAATAGATTTCTTCTTTTTTTTTTCTTTTGGCTGGGGATGGAGCCCAGGGCCTCACACATGCTAAGCAAATGCTCTACCACTGTGCTACACAGCCAGCCTAGTGTCCTTCTTTTCCTCTAACAATTCTTTTTTGCCTAGATTAGGTTAGTATTAATACTGTGATATCATCTTCTTTCATTAATTATTTGGATAATATGGGTTTTCTATCCATTTTGGATATATCATGTGCTTTAAATATATTTCTAGTATTTTTAAACCCAATCTGATAATCGCAAGTTTTTTAACCAGAGCACTTATTCCACTTGTATTTAGTGTAATTTTGGGTATGTTTATATTTATTTCTACTACATTTTTTTGGTGCTTTCTATATACCCCACATTTTCTGTGGTTCTTTTACTCTAATTTCTTTTCCTTTTTTCCCCTTTTGATGAATGGAATATTTTTGACCATTCAAAATTACTCTTTCAATTAGTTTGAAGTATATGTTGTTTCTATCCTGTGTGTGTGTGTGTGCGCATGCATGCGTGTGCACATTCTGGGAGTCACCCCCAGGGCCTTGCACATGTTTATCAGGCACTGTACCACTCATTTATATCCCCAGCCCTGTTTCTAATCTTTTCATAGTTAACCTGGAAATCACAACATGTGGATTCAAAATGAATCAGTGGCTAATATTAATCAACACCTTTACTTTCCTTCTGGTCTATACAAGGGACTTAAGGCAATTTAAATCCATTTAACCCCTTATTTGTGTGTTGGTGTTTTCCTATTTTAAACTCTGTCTTTCCTTTAATCCCACATGACCTCATCAATATAACTTAAAGCAGTTAATGGTTTCTTCCTCTTTCCTGTGTCACTTCCCATTTGGGTGTTCTTCTTTGCTTATACCTCAGATCTTCAGCATGGATCACTTTCTTCCTCTTTTAGTAACAACCTTTGGCATTGCCTTTAGTAAGGCACTTCTGGTAGTGCCTTTTCTTCTTCTATCTGAAAAGTCAGAATTTCACTTCATGTTTGAAGGATATTTTCACTGACTATGAGATTCTAGGTTAGCATTTATTTTTCCTCCACACATACCTATTCTATTATGTTTTGGCACCCACTTTTGCTGTGGAAAGCCAGCTGCTAATCCATCTTTTTTTCTTTTGAAGACATTGTCATCTAGTTTTGCCCCTTGTTTGGCAGCTTTAAAATCTTGTCTTTGGTGTTTCATGGTTTCATTCTGATTAATCTCCATGTGAATTTCATTTATTTAACCTTTATAGAATTCTTTGATCTTCTTAAAATTATGGCTTGATATCTTTCTTCAAGTCTGGAAACTTGTAGGCCTTATTTCCTAAATTATTGCTTTTGCCTTATTCTCTCATTCTTTCTCCTTTCCAGTTTAATGCATATTAAATATTTGCATTTTATTGCCCATACCTCTTACCTTTTCTTTCTTATTCCCCATCTCCTTTTCTCTTTGCTGTATTCATCTAATTCACTAATTCTCTCTTCAGCTTTGTCTAATCTACTATACAAATTCATTGAGTGTTTTCTTTAGTTATGTTTTTCATTTTAGGTGTAATAGATTCTTCTTTTTAGATTCTGTTTCTCTCTTTTTAAAAACACTTTGTCTCCTGAAGTTATTATCAAAACATATCTTTTTCCTCTTTTCAAACAGTAAACATCATTGTTTTATATTCTATGTCTGAAAATTCCAGTATCTAAAATCTTACAGATCTGCTTCTGCTAGTTCTCACTCCTGAAGCCTATTTCTTTGTGTACGTCATTATTTTTAGTCTGAGTTGTATGTTAATTTTTCTCGGGGAACTATTTTTGGTAATTTTGAGGTCTGGGATGAAAAGATCTGCATTTGCTTCTTCCAGCTGCCTTAAAGATATTATCTGGAGCGTGGTGGCTCAAGCCTGTAATCCCAGCACTTAGGGAGGCTGAGACAGGAGAATTGCGAGTTCAAAGCCAGCCTCAGCAATGGCAAGGTGCTAAGCAACTCAGTGAGACCCTGTCTGTACATAAAACACAAAATAGGGCTGAGGATGTGGCTCAATGGTCGAGTGCCCCTGAGTTCAATCCCCAGTACCAAAAAAAAAAAAAAAAAGATATTATCCGGGCTAGGGTTGTGGCTCAGTGGTAGGGCACTTGCCTTGCATGTGTGAGGCACAGGGTTCAATCCTCAGCACCACATAAAAATAAAGATATTGTGTTCATCTACAACTAAAAAAACTTAAAAGAAAGATATTATCTGTCCAAGACTACCTTAGATTAAATTAATAGTAATTGTTATTCTAGCCATTCTGGTGTTGGGGACGTGGGCTGTAAGTCTATTTTTCATGAATGGCTCTTTTCCCTCCTGCTCTGCTTGGAACAAGGCAACTTTTCTTGTAGTCCTTGGCTGTGGGAGGGGAGAGCTAGTTTTCCTACTGCTTCAAACTGACCCTTTGCACTCCTCTCTTTGTGAGGGCAGATGCCCTCTAGGTTCCCCATCTTTACTGAGCACTGGATTTTTTCTTCTTCCTCCCAAAACTCCCAATGGTGTCAAAACTGAAGATCCAGCTTGGGGTAGGCAGATGCCACGGGCACACAGCTGCAGCACTCTGGGTTCCTCCTTTCACTTAGTCTTGGTCTGGAACCTCCTCACTGTCATGCAGCTCTTCCATGCTTTTAAGAAGATGCTTCTCAGGGGCTGGGATTGTAGCTCAGCGGTAGAGCGCTTGCCTCGCATGCGTGAGGCCCTGGGTTCGATCCTCAGCACCACATACAAAGCAATAAAAAATAAAGACATTGTATCTATCTACAACTAAAAAAAAAAAAAAAATTAAAAAAAAAAGAAGATGCTTCTCATTTTATTCAGCATTTCTAATTGTTTGTACCATGAGGGTTGACCTAAATAACCCAAGCTGCAGATTTACTGGACATGGAAGTTGGCTCTGTGCTTTTCCCACACCCTAGAAGAGTGTGTTCTCTCAACTGAAGGAACCAAAACAGGAGGTGGGATGTGCCAATGCATCGGGTGATACCAGTACAGGGTGGTGGCTGTTGAGAGGAACTCCTGCTGAGATCAAGGCTCCTTGCTCAGAGAACATGAACCTATGCATCTGAGGAACTAGTCCATGTTCTCCAGGGAGGATGGCCTGAACTCTCCTAATGTCTCATTTTTCTGCATGGCCTCACTCACTGAGGCTCGGTGGCCACTTTCTTCCCTTTTCTCTCCTAGCTCCTCTTCCTGGCCCGAGTGTCTACCCTGTACTCTGAGATCAGCTTCTAGTACCTACTTGGCCTTAGATCTTTATCTCTATCTAGAACTTTTCCACCGTGTATATGACCTTGAACCCTTAGCACCCAGGCCTTCAGCACCTTGGAATTCCTATAGAGCTGCCACTTGGCATCAGGAAGTCGCTCCTCACTTCTCACTGTCCCTGAGGGTTATGGATGAGAGAACATCTTTGCCTGGGACTGTGGGGCCCCTTGAGAGCACGGCCTAAGGGGTTTTGCAAGGCCAACTCTGGGCCTGGCTCTGAGCAGAGTCTCCTTGAGCATTTGCTGCATTTTTAGGGCATGGCCCAGTGCCAGCCCAGGGGTAGGGTCCTGAGGGAGGATGCAGCATAAAAGATCAGGGTTAGGAAGAGAATAAGATGAGAAATTATTTTTTAAAAGTTAAAAAGAATTAAATAATGGAAATAGTGGCTTTAAAAATAAAATCAAGTCAGGCATGGTGGCGCACGCTGGTAATCCCAGCAGCTCAGGAGGCTGAGGCAGGAAGATCACAAGTTCAAAGCCAGCCTCAGCAAAAAGCAAGGCGCTAAGCAACTCAGCAAGACCCTGTCTCTAAATAAAATACAAAATAAGGCTGGGGATGTGACTCAGGGATCAAGTGCCCCTGAGTTCAATCCCCAGTACCAAAAATAAATAAATAAATAAATAAATAAAATTGGTTCTAAAATATTACAGCCCATGAAATAAAAAATTAAAAAATACGTGAGAGGAATTGACTTAAAGCAATTCTAAGAGTTGCTGCCATTCAAAATGTAAAAAATGATAAGTAATGTTTTAAAGTACAAAAGAGGGCTGATGTCATTGCTCAGTTGGTAAAGAGCTTGCCTCGCATGCAGAAGGCCCTGGGTTCAATCCCCAGCACCACCAAAAACAAACGAAAAAGTGCAAAAGAATGGGAGGGTTGATAATAAGGTTATGAGTAGGAATCTAAGATAAGAGTAAAACAGATGATAAAACCTAAACATGAAAGAATAAAAAAAGATGACTGAAAGACAAAATTAGGAGGAACCCTCACCCCAGCTGATGTTGAGCCAGAGATGTGGGTCCTAAAAGTTCTTGGGTAGAGCAGGTGCACCTTGTCGGGGACACACCTTCTCTCTCCCCTCTGGACTCCTCTAGACCTGTAGCAAGTCAAGGCAGAGAGACCTATAAGGTAATAGCTCATTTCATAGATGGGTAAACTGAGGCTCGTGGCAGTAAAATAACTTGTGCAAAGCCATTCAGCCATGAAATAGCCAGTTGGGATGTGGACTCAGGGTTTCTGGCTCCAAGGTGATGAGAGTGACACTGGACCCACCTGGTGCAGGTGTGTTCTGCATGTGAGTATGTCCAGGCTGCAGAATGAGGCAGCCACGATGGTGAGGACATGATGGGGTGACCTTACCTTGTGGAAGAGGTGGAAACCAGCCATTTAAGTTTCTAGCTTGTCCTTTGGCGTCACTTCTGCACTGGTGCTGGGACCAATGGAATCTCCTACAACAGAAGAGTCCTTTCAGGATAAAACCCAAGAAAGAGACAGTCAAGGACCCGTGTGCCCTGGCAAGGGGAGGTGGATATGTCCATGGGAGGAAGAAGCCTTAGGCTGGAGGACTGGTGTCCTGTCTTTAGCAAAAACAAGGCAGCCCCCAGCAGGAGAGAGGAGGCTCTAGGGAGAAGGTGGAGTAAACTTTGGAGCAGAGTCACATCTGCCAAAAAGAAGGTGGGCTATGCAGACTAAGGACTGTACTGGCACTGTGATCCCATGACTAGTTCTCTTGTCCAACAGATGGCTCCCAGGAGCTGCTCCATGCCAGGGCCTGGGGGGCCCTGGGCGAGAACAAGGCAGATCGTGCTTCCCCTAATGGAGCTTTGGTTAGGCAGGGTTGGTGGGACTGCTGAGACCAACACCCACCAGCTGTGTGGTCAGTACTCGCCTGGGAAGAATGGGTGCTAGGCCCAAATCACTCCTCTACCCTGAGTCTCAGTTCCCCATCTGTGAAATGGGCACAGCACTGCTCCCCTCCAGGGACAGGTTCAAATCCAAGTTCCACCACTCCACCACTTACCGCATTTGTGACACGATGCTTCCTGTCCCCTCAGAGCTCACCAGCTGCTGTGAGAACTGAGGGGACAGCACTTGTGCCCGAGTCCCTCAGAATAGCACCTGGACATCCTGGGGCCTCAAATTATTAATACCTGCTTGTACTGTCCTTGCTCGTCTTAGATGGTGGGATGTCGAGTCAGCCTTCCATTGCTGTGACAAAATACCTAAATAAATTGAAAGACCAAAGGCTTATTTGGATTCTTGGTTTCAAAAGTTTCAGTCGACGTGGCCCCATTGCTCTGGGCCTCGGGTGAGGCAGAGCACCATGGCAGGGACTGTGTGGCAGAGGAGACGCCTACATCACAGCATGGCGGCCAGGAAGCAAAGAGAGAGAGGAAGAGCCCGGGGTCTCAGTATCCCCTCCAAGGACACACACCCAGGACCTAAATTGCTCCCACTAGGTCCCATCTGCCGAAGATATACCGCCTCCTCCCAACAGCATTCTGGGCAGAGGACAGTCTTCAACAGGGGTTCTTTGAGGGACATTTAAAATCCAAACCATAACATCAAGTAAGAGCTAATTGTCTCCCAATTTAAAACCTGACAAGTAAAAAAGAAGGTGAATAGTTGCTGTTCTTTTTATATCAATAGCAACCATTTTATACCCGTGGCACTACAACCTCATTCAGTCCTCACAGCAGCCATGTGAGGTCAATTCTATCAATGCTCCCATTTTACAGCTGAGCAAACTGAGGCAATGGGAGGTTGAGACTCAGAGTGGGTCCAACTGATCTTACACTCCTGCCCAGCACCTGGAGTGCTCCTGGCCCTGCTCTGGGGCCTCCTCTGGCCCTAAGATCCCTGTGGATCCAGATTTGAGCCTCAGGGCTAGACCTCATTGCAGTGAGGACCTCTGCTGCCCCCTGTGCAGGTTTTCTATCCTGACTACTCTGCTCCAGTTTCCTTATGTCACGGGCCCTCCTCTTGCTATCACGCCCCAGAGGTTTCTTATTTAAAATCCCTGTGCCTCAGCGTCCCTGCACCTTCTGGGAGGCTGCTATCCCCTGGAAGTCTGGCAGTACTCAGGAAGTTGGTCACAGGTGATGGGGGAGCTGGGGACAGACTTGTCATCCAGGCTAGATGGAGCCTCCTGGAGACTATGGTGCCATCGGCCTCTGCCCCAGCCCCGAGTGGCCATGAGAACCAGGCTCAGCTTCTGCCACAGTCACCGGGGCTGAGAAAGCACCCGAGAAGTGGGTGGTCCACCAGGACCCCCAGCTCAGGAGATGATCCTGGCCCGGAGGCAGAGAGGCAGCACTGGGGCCCTCTGGGTGAGCCCAAGGTGCCCAAGTCGCTAAAGCCAGGAGTTGAGGCTGCCTCCCAGCTCAGTGTCAGCCGCAGGCTTTCTCCACATCCATCATCCAGTCCTTAAGACATATTAAAATGGATTTAAAAAGACATTTTGCATTTTCTCTCCTTAACACCCACATTATCGCCACACATTGGCTTTTGTTTTAATTAAAATCGGTTTTGAAATCCTCCATGAAACTTCAGTGGGATTGTTAAAGGCGGCAATTTCCTTATCGGCAGCGCATCCGCGCAACATACTGTAATAGTTATTTTGCAACAAAGCACAAGTCTTATTAATTTAGCTCAATCAAATCAGCACCACGTTAATTTACGGGGCTGTAAAAATCTGGCAGCGCCGCTCTAGATCAAGGAACTTAGGGCAGGCAAGACACCAAGTGGGATGTTTATTTTGTACAATGGTCCCTAACTGCATTTCTGTGATTTAAAAGCTTTCCGAGGCGTGCGATGATAATATTACATGCATATAGAATTGTGTGAGGCTATGCCTCATTACTCCCCACAGAGACCCAAAATCATTTGGTATTCAGCTCCTACCTAAAATATTTTCTTTTACATACAAATATTTTCTCTGCTTTAAATGGCTTCTCTATGTTAATTTTTTTTTTCCCAGGGTTGTGAAGCAAGATCGTTTTGAACATGGGGTTCTATTTTGGTCCAGTATTGATCTTTAGTGGTATTGTCAAGTGGGTAGTTGGCTTTCCCCTTCTTTTCTTGCAAATAGAAAGCAGGTGAAGCCTTCCTGGGGGTGGATTTTGACTTTTCTGACCCCCAGCATCCCCCCACCACCATTCTGGATTCCTACTTCCTGGTTTACTTTCACAATGTCTTCTTCAGCGCCTGGGACTGCTTCTTGCACTCATGTCTTAATAACAAAGCTTTATAATAGTGGTTATAATGATTTGCTAGGAGATGCAGGCTTAGCAGCCAGTGGAGGATTTGAAAGGCAGTGTGGGTTGGGGAGTTGCAACCGATGTGGGGAGTAAATGAGGTGATGGAGGCTCAGAGAGGGCAAGTTACTTGCCTGAGGTCGCACAGTAAGTTAGGAAGAGGACTGGACTCTTAGGACTGGGGCTTAGCCTGGGTTTTCTGGATGATCAGTTGGATGAGGACTATAGAGTAGCTGCTGGGGATTGTAGGGGAGGGTTAAAGAGGTCACCATTGTGAAGGGACTTAGCTCAGGGCCTTATCTCAGCAGTGTTAGATATGGGTCTAAAAATGGTGTCCTTCCTCAGCGAAGACAGGCCCAGATTTCAATTGTCTGACTCCAAATCACAGGGCTAGATATCTCAGGTGCAGCTGAGGATAACTGCCATCTTTAACCTGCAGAGCTCTGTTCAGTGTTCAAACGTGCTCCAGGTGCTCCAGGAGGGCACACACCTGTTCTGAGGAGACACAGTGGGCAGGGAAATTCTGTATGCTTATTAAGCAAGAAACTTATGACAACCTGCCTCAACCGGCAGGCATGAAACCCATGACTAGCAGAGAGTTTCCATGACCGATGTGGAGTCAGACAGTCCCTGGCAGGAGAGTCTAGCCCAGGGCTGTGGACCCCAGGTTCAGTGCCCTTCAGCACACTGGCCACCTCTGATCCCCGGCCAGTCTCTAGGAGCCCAGGGAGACCAGGGCTGAGGTTTTTGCAGGAAGGGTGCTTCCTGGTGTGGCCTAAGTGCTGCTCAGGTGACAGTATTTGAGATGTCCAGAGGTCTCCCCAGCTCGTCCTATAACTGGCCAGGCCACAGAAAGGCCTGCCCTCTAGGTTAAGTCCTGCCTTTTCCCCACGTAGGTATTTATCTATTTTAATTACACACTGTCTTGTTGGCCAGCACGACCTTCTGGTCAGCCTGGCCAGGAGAGTCTCCATGCCTCACGGAGGCCTCTGTGTTGAAGGTGGAGACTCTGAGATGTGACTCACAGATGCATCACATCTTCAGTGATGACAGCGTGGTTGGACTCACCAACTCCAGAGACAATCTTCCTCGTTGTTGGATAAAACTCTTGTCTGAAATACAACTCTTTTTTTTTTTTTGGCACTGGGGATTGAACTCAGGGGCACTCGACCACTGAGCCACATCCCCAGCCCTATTTTGTGTTTTATGTAGAGACAGGGTCTCACTGAGTCGCTTAGCGCCTCGCCATTGCTGAGGCTGGCTTTGAACTCGCAATTCTCCTGTCTCAGCCTCCCTAAGTGCTGGGATTACAGGCTTGCGCCATTGCGCCCGGCTTGAAATACAACTCTTTGTGGGATCCTTGAGCTGACATCTTCAACAGAGCATTATCACTTCATTGTGGGTGACCAGCTGTCCTCTCTTCACCTACCCAGGGCCAGAGGCTCCAGCGTCTGGCACTCGAGGATGTGATGGTTCTACTAAGCATCAACTCAAGCCCACATAAACTAGTCAAGGCCAAGAGTTGTCTATAGACCTGGGCAAGCAAGTTCCCACCTCCTAGGAAGGGGGAGAAGCGGAGGTGCAGGCAGGGGGGCGTGCTCTGGGCCTAGGCAGGCCTCGAGGACTCTGGTGAGGATGGAGCCAGAAAGGTCACAGCCCAGGGGCACTGTTTTGGGCAAATCTAAACCCTTTGGCTATGTAGCAGAAAAAGACGGCCCTCGAGTGGGGAGACAGGTGCGCTGGGAGAATCTGATCAGGTTCCAGGAGAGGCTTCACTCCAGGTGGTGGAGTCAAGGCCAAAAGCTTCACTATGGACTTAATTCAGTCAATTCTTGGGAAACCTGCTGCATGCCCAGCACCGGGGTGAGCTCTCGAAAGAGGAGAAAGTAGAAATCCTTCTGACGTGGTCACAGTCCTCCCAGAGCTTGCTCTCTGCTGCGGGTCTGCAGACTTCAGGCACCCTTTGGGTGAGACTGCTTTTGGCCTCTTCTCACACAAGTCTGTGCTGGCCTTGGGGACTTGGCCCGGGAGGTAGTAGAAGTTCACAGAGGACATAATAGCTCAGCTACACCAAGCCAGGCCCCATGGTAGAACCAGTCTGGGAGGCGTCAACTGCCACAGGAAAATGGGCATCAACCTGACTGCTTTCAGAATGGCTTCCTTGAGACAAGCCTCAGCTAGGTCACAGAGCGCCTTCGTGTGAATCAGAAGAAGGCACCTCCCGGGGCAGGCACAGCCCACAGCCCTTCAGAGTGGTGAATGTTTCACACACAAGACGTAGCATTCACATCCCCCTGGGCTGGCCATGCTGGTGCATGAACAACCCTGTACAACCTATTTAGGGGGCTCTGCCTCAGGCCCTAGCTGCACGGCCCCAAATCCCCAGACATATTTGTTATTATTTGTGAGACTATCCAGTCCTAGGCTCCCCCTAGACAAACACAGTACCCCAGATCTGAGCCCAGACTCCCCCCAAGATGGAGGCAGCTATGTTCCCACCCACCCACAGCCAACTCACTCAGAACTCGGCTTCACACACTGTGACCTCCTCCGCCATTCCTTTCCTGGAGGGACAGGAGGACAGGGCAGGCGAGGGAGGAAACCTGAACCCCCTTCCCCAGTTCGCACCAGGCCCTGCCTCTGCTTGCTGCTCTTTGAGAGGGCTTTCTAAAGAAGAGGAACCTTCCGTGGTAGCAGATGGCGGATAAGTAGGAATGGTAAATAGTTTTAATTACTGCATAATGTAAGCGAGACAATAAAGGGGAGACAGTGTAAGCAAGCTGCTGTCGCCGAGGCCCTGAAACTGTGGTGGGGCCCAATTTGTCTGGCATGTGCTGTTCTCAGTCTTGGGAGGGCTTTAAAGAGAACGCCGGAAATATTAATTGCCCGCCTCACTGGCCCATCCATCTTCACAACCGAGTAACACGCTTTTTTAATTTCAGGGGAATCGTTTTCAAATGGGAATCATGCAAATGAGTATTTTAGCTATTCATTTGTTTTACTGCGAGCGCTTTGTGAGCAAATGGCCTACAGCTTGCAATGAATTAAAAGACATGGGCACTGGAGACCGATTTTTAATACAAAGTCTTGACTCGGAGACGACCCCGACCAGCAGCACAGAAAATGTTGGCATAGCAACTTTGGGCATTTTCATGCAAATTGGCTTCTATATAGATGATACGAATGCAATGTTTTCCTTCAACTAATCATCATAAAATTAGTTTCACTATATTTAAATGCCTCCACTTAATGCATTATATCCATATGCATGAAATTGCCTCCGCTAATGCAGTACATAAAATGCCAAAGATACAATGAATAGCCAAATTGCAAGCAGTTATGTTATCTCCCATAAAAACAGCTCCCCTCCCCCCTTCTTCTTCTTTTGTGTGTGTATGTGAGTGTGTGAGTGTGGGTATTATTGAATGTGTGGGCGCCAACAGCATTTATCACAAATTGCTATTAACAGGCAATCATGCGCACACACACACGCCCCAAAGTCCCCTACAATTAAGTAGCCTTAAGGTTGGAACACAATCTAACAAAAGCCCCACGAGGCATGGGCTGATCTGGGGCGTCCACCTGGGCTGGCCGACCTCCCCTTACAAGGGATCTGCGATCAGGTGACACAGTGGAGGAAAGAGCACATACTTTGCTTTGGAATTTGCTCCAATAGGGAGTGGGCGATCCTGGACCTCCAGTCACCTTTGGAAGGGGGAGACCTTAGAAGGATGTGTCTATGTTAAGTCTGGGAACCCAGAATCCAATCTGAAGTAATCCAAAGTGGAGCCACTCTGGGTGATAACAGCCTCCAAAGTCTGCCCTGGAAGGCCAGAGAGATGAAAACGGCAGGGAACATGATCAAAACTACTGATTGAGAAAGGGTTGGAAGAAAGAAGAAAGGGAACCTCCACGGAACCCCTAAATTCCAGGCGCAGTACTTGAAAACTGTACATCTGCCACGTTATATCATTTTTACAACAAAAGTTAAAAATTCAACAAGATTTTAGCCAGTGAACTGTGGACTGTGAAACAAGTCTCAAAGAAGTTGAACAAATCCAAGGTCATATGACCAGGAAGTAAAGAGGAGGGATTTAAACCCAGATCTGCTGCCAAAGCTACGCTTAGCTCTGTGCCAGCTTGCCCCCTGCAGGTGGCACTGAGGAATGGCAGGAATGGGTTCTTCCCCCAACCATCAAGGCAAGGCTATTGAAGTAGGAGTGGTTTCTTGAGCTTTACTATTACCTGTTAGTCTTGCATTCTCCTTCCATATCTGATAAGTCCTCAGTATGAATCCCAAATTACCCCAAGAACAAGAATATTAGGTTTCATATGGACAGAGAGAAGTGCTCCCCAACCTGCTATCTGGGCCTCTGCCTCCTCCAGTCCCACCTGGGGAAATCAAGTTTGTGCTCCAACCTTGGAGGATCTGCCATTTAGCTGAAGCAAAAGGGTGTCATTCGCGCGATCAGGGTGGAGCTTGCGAGGAAGAGAAGCAGAAAGCAACGCTGGAAGAATATAGCCCTTTTCTCCCTGCTGCAGAGGTCTCTGAAGGAGCCCCACCTCAAGGACTGGCCCTCTTATTCCCCAGAGGACTTCATGTTTGGCATAAGCAAGGGTGGCAGTTTCTTGCAGGTATGCATAAGGTAGCTGTGAAAAGCCATATGGCAGTGCCTCAAAAAAATTACACATAGAATTACCACATGATTCAACATTCCACTTCTGAGCATATAACTTAAAAAGAAATTGAAAAGCAGTGTCTCGAATAGATATTTGCATACCTGTATTCATAGCAGCATTACTCATTTGTAGTCAAAAGCTGGAAGCACACCTGTAATCCCAGCAACTCGGGAGGCTGAGGCAGGAGGATCATGAGTTCAAAGCCAGCCTCAGCAACTTAGCGAGGCCCTACGCAATTTAGTGAGAACTTGTCTTTACATAGAATATTTAAAAAGGGGTGGGGATGACGCTTTGTGATTAAGCACCCTAAATTCAATCCCCAGTACCAAAAAAAAAGGAAAAAAGCTGGAAAAGCTGGAAGTGACCCAAGTGCATTAATAGGTAAACACAATGTGGTATATACATACGATGTAATATTACTTGCCCTTAAAGGAAGGAAATTCTGGATGAGTCTTTTTCTTTCTTTCTTTCTTTTTTTTCCCCCCTTGGTACTGGGGATTGAACCCAGGGGTAGTTTACCACTGAGCCACATCCCCATCCCTTTTTATTTTTTTTATTTTGAGACAGGGCCTTACTAAGTTGCTGAGGCTGGCTTTGAACCTCCTGCCTCAGCCTCACAAGCCACCAGGGTTACAGGTGTGCTCCACTACACCCAGCAATTCTGGATGAATCTTGAGGACAAAATGCTAAGTGATACATACCAGTCACGAAAAGAGAAGTACTGAATGATTTCTCTTATACGGGGCACCTAGAACAGTCAAATATATAGGGACAGAAAAAAGAAAAGGTAGATGCTAGGGGCTGGGGCAGAGGTTCAGAGATTCAAGGAAAGATGACAAAGTTCTATAGACGGATGATGGTGACAATTTCACAGCAATGTCAATGTGCTTAATAGCACTGAGCTGTGTGCTCTAAAATGGTTAAGATGGAAATTAAAATTAAAAATAAATAAATCTAGGCTGGGGTTGTGGCTCAGTGGTAGAGCACTCCCTTAGCGCAGATGAGGCACTGGGTTCGATCCTCAGCACCACATAAAAATAATAAACAAATAAAAATAAAATACAACTAAAAAATATTAAAAATAAATAAATAAATAAATAAATAAATAAATAAATAAATCTTTTAAAAGTTAGTAATGTTTGCTATGGGTATTCTATCACAATTAAAATTTTTTGAAAAATGCATTGGGTAGGAAAATATTTTCCCCAAGACCCCAACTTCATCTTGGAATTCAGGAGCCAAATTCTCTGAGAAGCCAGATGAAGAGCAGCTTCTCATGGTCACTCAGGCCTGGCTACCTCTCAAGGAACATTTCTAAATTCAATACAGATATATGGAATTGAATTCAGTGGCAAAGTGAGGGAGGCCTCTGAGAGGGACAGGATCAGCTAAGGTCAAGGCACAGATCAGGAACTCTTCCAATATTGTCGATATATTTGCAATTCTTTCTAGTTTTCTGCTTTTAATCTTGTCTTGTCCACACAACTAACTATCTCCACTCATCCACAATGTGCAAATTAATTTCTTACCATTGTTCTTTTCTCTTAGTCTTTCCTCTACAAATGGCTTTCTCACCACTTGAAATTGTTTATGGCTACTGCGGCCTTACCAACACTATAAAATGAGCTGGCCTGCCCTTGCACATGAATCAATTGGGCTAAGAATAATCCCACCCTGATCCATGCTCATCCAGAGCCCTGGTCCTGTGATTCCAATAGCAGCCACCAGGGGGCAGGTTTTGGAAAACCCAAATTATCCATCACAGCTAATCCTGCCTCTGGTGGCTAGTGAGATTCGGAGGCACCATGATGTGCAGAGGCCATGAACCAGGACTTGAGAGGGGCACAGCTGTATTGAAAAGCCAGCCTCGTTAAGTGACTGTAATGGTTCTGAAGATTCTCCACTGCTCCAGCTGCTGTCACCTTTAGGTCCCAGAAGAACCAGTGCTGTATAATGTCTCCTGTATAATTTGTCTCTAGTCCAGGCCACAGGCCGCAGTCTCTCCTAGTCATACTCAATGGATCATTCTCTCTCATGGCCTAGATCCTGGAGTGGAACCAAATGTCCCAGCTCATTTTGTGAGCAGCATCTTGTCCAGATTTAGTGTTTAAATTGTTCTCTCACAGAAAACCTAGTGGCTTTGTTTCTGGCACACCCTCCCCATTGCAACTTCCTCCTACTGCCTCTCGGGGGCGCCAGATCTCCTGCTGCAATGGCAAATCACGTCATCCTGGACCTGTAAGTTGTTGCCTCTCTGAAGAACTTTCTCTTCCAAGTCACAATATTCTCCTAGTTTGTAAGCAATGAGGGGGAAAAAAATGGTACTCCCTAGGAATTAGTGAGGATTTCCTAAGAAAGTCATGCCAAAGTCACCTGACTTCCCTTCTGATGAGCTGCATTAGACCTAATACATTCTGATTTCACCAAGTGTTTGGTGAAGTCTCTCTTGTTAGCTTTGTGAACTAAGTGGAAAGATGGAGTAAGACGAGTTTAAACATGCAGATTCACAGCTGGCTAATCAACCCCACACACAGAATATGGAGCCATTGATTGGAAGGAGGTCCCTGGTGAACCGGGGTCAGGCCCATCCTTATCTCTGTTCTATTCTGCTTTTTACTGTCTTGAATGAAGACTCTAAAAGCAGATTTTCTGCACTTCCAGGCATTGACAGAAGTTGTTGGGTGACAAAATCCAGAGTGGGAAAGTGTTTAATGGACTACAAAAACACAGGCTGAATGCAATAAGGTGAAATTTAACAGATAAAAGATGTAAAGTTCCCCATTGGGTTCAAACAGTCAACTGCTTGAGCATAGGATGGGGGACATTTGACTTGACAGCAGGTTCTTATTTAAAATCCCTAAGGTTTTAGTAAGCCATAAACTGATTCCTTGCTGAAGATGTGTTGTGCAGCTGCTGAGAGAGCTGGTGTCTGCTTAGACCTTATTGATACAGATGTGGGGTAACGATGGTGGTGGCTGCCCAACAGACCAGTGTCATGGCGCCCATCAGACCACCTCTGGGGTAGCAGCCTGAGGATCTAGGGTGAGGACCAAGATGGTCAGGGATACTGTCATCATTTCACAGGAAAGATCCTTGAGCTACAGAAGGAAGCAGGGACAGAGATCTTGTATGATCACTCTTTGAGCAAAGGACCCACATCCTATGTGTTTCTGTGTCCCCAATATCCACTCCAGCACCTGAGACAGAGAAGGTGCTGGTTGTGTTAGTAGAAAGAGTGAGTGCAGGAATGACTGGGGGGAGGGGGCCAGCAGACTCTATTTCGATCTTAGAAAGATTTCCACACGAAAGAGGAAACCAGGGCCCAACTATGGCAAGGCCCAAGGTGTCTTTGGCAGCCTGACCCCCTTTCTTCTGGTTCCGCCAATGAAACCTGCTACAAAGCCGTTTCCTTAAGGAATCTTACATGAGTAATTTGTACATCTAGAGTGGCAAGACATGTCCACCCTTGGGTTCAAGATCTTTCTCTACCACTTCTGTATGACCCTGGGAAAATGACTTAACTTCTCTGAACCTCTTCCTTTACGGCCAAATGGGAAAGAAAACCTGCCTCCTTCATAAGGTGGTTATAAGGATCGAAATAAATGCATATATATGAACCCAGCACATCACAAGGGCATAAAAAATGTTTAGAATGAATAAATTTCCTCTGAACCCCTCTCGTGCACACTGGCTTTACCTCAGCATCACTAATAATTTTCCCCCCTTTACCCACTAAACTCTCTCCCGGCACAGAACCTCCCTCTCCTAGCTTTTCCGGTCCCCCAACTCACTTATCGTCTGTTTCCACCCTGTTACCAGGTCAGCTGGGGGACCAGGGGACATCTGCCAAGGTCGGCCATCTGGGTCTGCTCTTGCTGCCTCCCAGGGGAATACTTCCTGGGCACTGCAAGCTAGATGGGGGCAGAGTGGAGTGGGGGACAGAGCCCTCCCGGGAGGCTCTGGAGGCCTGGCTTCTAGCCCTGGCTGCGGAATTGTCCCATGACTTCTCTGGGCCCTGCAGAGGTTTCCGGGATGATCCTCCAGACCTGGAGATGCTCTGGTCCGTGGTGTTGCCACTAACTGCAGGGTACAGATGGGGCTCCTTAGCAGAGGGGGACACCTCGGTGGCTGCCATGTTTCCCTTCTAAGGAAGAGTAGGGCACTTGAAGACCATGACGCACTCCTCTCCCATCAGGTGTCTAGCATTTCCTGTGCTGGTGAAGAGGCTCAGGGCTTTAGCGCCCTTTAGGGGGCACCCAGGGCCCATCTCTGAGGCTCCCTCAAATGGAAAGCCCCTGCCCTGGTGTCTCTAATCCCCAGGGCCTTGCACCAGCTCAGCCTCATCTTCTCCATCTATAAAATGAAAGGATTGGGGTGAATGAGCTGACAACCCTCTCAGTAATAAGGTGGAAATTATGTATTTCAGGGTATCCATACCCCCAATAATTAAGACAGAAATTTCAAAAACAAGATCTGGGGTTAGTAAACAAAGCTTATGAAATGGAACCCTCAAATAATTATTCTTCCAATCTCAATCAAGGAACCCAAATAATCTGGCTTCTCAATTGACTCCAGCAATTTCCTTGAGTTCCTGCCGTTGATTAGTTCGGGTAGCCAGTTAATGGAATCTGGCACACCAAACCCATTTATTTCGTTTGCTGAGAGGCAGGCTCCATTTTGGAAATCACAACTAGGAGGTAATAATGGCTTTTGATGTATTGTCAGTGGGGGAGCAGGGAAGTCTTCATATAGTGTCACCACCACCTGGGATCCCACAAGGTGAAGATCTGAGGGTGAAGAGAAAAAACAGGGCGGGAGGTCCCAGGCAGAGCTGCCCAGCCACCATCCGCCATGGGATAAGGACGGCTGTCTGGAGAGACAGCTGGCAGCAGCAGACTTCATGGGTGAGCTTATTGGGTTCTAGGGTGCCCAGCTGTATCCACTGCAGGGGAGCAGGGGGGTCATTAAGGTCCTGAAAGCTTGTGCCAGGAGAGGCAGCACTCCCAACCCCAGGGACAAAGGTAACTTAACACCACAGAGAGCTTGTCAGAGGCAAAGGCTCAGGGACCAGGGTGCTTAGAATAGATCTACTTGCTCGACACATATTTTCTGAGGACCTACTATGTGCCAACCACTGTTCTAGGTGTGGAGAATACAGGCTGAAACAAGACATGGAGCTAATCCTGCTGGAGAAGCAAATAAGAAGCAATTGATTACATAATGGAATATCAGGTGGTGAAGGATGAAGGCCATCAAACAATGAAGCAGAAAAAGGGACCAAAGTGATGGGAGGTGACAGGGAGCAAAAACCTGAATGAAGCAGCCAGAGAGCAAAGGGACTGAGGGCATCAGCAACATCTGTCCCCATGTGCCCTACCCAACAACTTCCTTTTGTATTTTTTTACGGAGGGTACCAGGGACTGAACCCAGGGGCACTCTACCATTGAACCACATCCTCAGCCCTATTTTGTTTTATGTTGTTGTTTTTTTAGTTGTAGGTGGACAGAATAGCTTTATTTTATTTTTATGTGGTGCTGAGGATCGAACCCAGTGCCTTACGCATGCTAGGCGAGCACACTACCACTGCACCATAACCCCAGCCCCTTACTTTGTATTTTTTTCAAATTTAGAAACAGGGTCTCACTGAGTTGCTTAGTGCCTCAATTTTGCTGAGGCTGGCTTTGAACTCGCAGTCCTCCTGCCTCAGCCTCCCGAGCTGCTGGGGTTATAGACAGGCCTGTGCCACTCACTGCACCAGGCTTTCTGCTTGTATCTTAAAGGCCAGAACTGGATCACGCAGCCACCCTTGTGACAATCATGGAAAAGAAAAGGGAGGGACTGGCCAGCCAGTCAATGCAATTACTCCCCGTCATTTTATTAGGACCTCCAAATTTGGAGAGTGGCTCTGTGGTATAGTTCACCCTGAATCACCTGGAAGACCCTTCTCTCTTCTGATGAGAAATAGCTCAGAAGGACATCAGGGAAATTGAGCGTCAGCTCTGGCTCTGCCACAAACTCACTGTGTGACCTTAGGCAGCCTGCCCCCAACCCCTCTCTGAGCCTTGCTGGAGCAATGGTGAAACTGCTCTCTGCTTTGAGGCCTAGGGTGGTACATGCCATCTTCATCTCTGTCACTTACAGCCCCAGAGAACCTAGCTGGATCCTGGAGGAGCACACAGAGAGTCATCTTACCAAAGGAGACACCAACTCTGAGAGGTGACCCAGCTGGCAGGCCAGGGATAAGAGAGTGAGGCTGTCACCCATGGGAACACAGCTTACGGGGATGCCAAAAGCCCAGTAATAAGACGACTTAATATTTTAATGTGGTATTTTAAAAAAATCAAAATCAATGCAAAACAAAACCATGAACAAAATGTCAAATTTAAAAACTTTTTTTTAGTTATAGATGGACACAATATATTATATTTATTTATTTTTTATTTTTTATGTGGTGCTAAGGATCAAACCAGTGCCTCAGCATGCTAGGCAGGCACTCTACCACTGAGCCACAACCCTAATCCTCAAAATTTTATTTTATTTATTTTATTTTGTTGTTGTAGACAGACACAATCACTTTATTTTTATTTTTTTATTTTTATGTGGTGCTGAGGCTTGAACCCAGTGTCTCATCCCCGCTAGGCAAGTGCTCTACCCCTGAGCCACAACCCCAGCTCTCAAAATTTTAAATAGAGACAAGGTCAGTGGTACTGAATTTTCCTTGTACCTAAGACTCTGATATGGCATGCCATGGCTCTGTTGGTGATCCTGCCTTTCAAATTCTGAAATTTTATTTATCATCCATTTTGATTGTGGGTTGTAGATAAATATATATATTGCATTAAGATCTTACTTAACAAATATTTGAGTATTTGGTACCTCATGCTGCCTTGCCCTAGTCCTGCCTGCCAGCCGCTGGCCTCTGAGGAAACCCCTTGCTGGACACCAGCCAACCTGCCCAGGCAGGCATCGCCCAGTCTGGGGACTCCGGGGTTGCACAGTGGACATGTGTAATGGTTGCCGTGAGGTGTTTGGATTAAAGGCCCTGGGATTTCTTTAATAAGAAAACACGCCATAGCCATTAAAAATTTAGTCCCACAAATTAGTAGCTTCTCTCAGAGGTGCTGTGTTTATTTAATCATAGTAAACTTGGGTCAGCCCTTCTCCTGGGGCTCCAGGTACCTGCTTCCACCTCCCCAAGGCAGTCGGGCTCTAGGACCAAGCTACTCACCAAAACCCCCCTCCGCCTCCAGTTCCCCTGGCCCCTCTGCTCACAGGGAAATAAAACACCTTAGCCTCATTACTCAGATGGCTAATTGCGAACTGATTTAATTAAAGTATACAGATATTTCCCCAAGTTAGTTACATTTCATATCACTCCATTAGGAGTAATTGGCTGGAATGAGGAGCTGAGCAGAGGGAGGCTGGCCAGGTGGGCTGAGAGCCTGGCGCCCCTCCTTGGGTGTAGGCCTTGTGTCTGGCTATTTGGGACATCCTGACGGCCACCATGTCACTCAGCAGCCATTTGGGAAGGTCCTTGGGTCATTTTAATCCCAAGCATGAACCCCCTCCTGGCGTGGGCTGGGAACCTGCGTTTGAAGCCCGCTCTTGTGCTTACAAGCTCAGAGTCCTAGATCAGTGACCTCACTCGGTTGAGCCTCAGTTTCTTCCTCTTTAAATGGGAATATAATTCTGCCTGCCTCAATTGGTTGCTGGAGGACTGACTGAAACAAGTTTGGGAAGCCTTTATCACAGTCCCTGTGAAAAATACAGTTAATGTTTAAGAAATAGAAATAGCATTATTATTTGGGGACAGGTATGTGGCTACAGAGCGAAGAGGTATAGCCAGTGGAAGAAGCATCTGTTTTGCAGTCAGAAACTTGGGTGTCTAGTTTCAGGTATGCCCTTTCCTTACTGTGCAACCTTGGGCAGAATGCTTCCCTCCCTGAGCCTGTATTTATTCAAATTAGGAGGAGGAGTCAAAGATTGTAGTTTGCTTACCTGGTGTCTATCCTCCCCTTCTTCCTTGCCAACACAATCCTGATTAGACCAGCAATGTATCAGCTACAAAATCTCCATTACCCAACCTTCTGAATTTCACAGGATGGCCCCATGACCAATTCTTGTCAAAGAGACAAAAGCTGAAGTTGTTCCCTTCTTGGGCAGAGTTCACAGTTAGTAGACCCTACTTCCCTCTTCCTCCTTTCTCCCACCTGGAATTCAACTCTGATGGCTGGAGCTCCATGGCCATGTTCTGATCATGAAGTGACCTTGAAGGTGGAAGCCACTGCCTGAGCCACTTGGCAGAGAAGAAAGGAGATGCCAGTCTTTGATGATATCTTGGAGTGATTGCCTCAGCCCTGACCACCCCTGAATTTCACAGGAACTGAGAGGAAGCTAGGCCTCGGATTTTTTTGTTTTTTCGTTTTTTGGGTTTTTTAAAATTTTTTTTTCAGTTGTTGATGGATCTTTATTTTATTCATTTATTATTTATACGTGGTGCTAAGGATCAAACCCAGTGCCTCACGCATGCTAGGCAAGCGCTCTACCACTGAGCTACAGCCCCAACCCTAGGCCTCGGTTTTTGTGGGGTGGGGTTGGTTTTGGTTTTTGTTGTTTGCTGTTTTCTTTTTGTTTTGTTTTGTTTCGGTACAGGGAATCGAACCCGGGGGTGCTTAACCACTCAGCCATCTCCCCCGTCATTTTTGATATTTTATTTTGAGCCAGGTTCTCACTATGTTGATTAGGGCCTCGCTAAGTGGCTGGGGCTGGCTTTGAACTCACCATCCTCCTGCCTCAGCTTCCCCAGCTGCTGGGATTACAGGCCTACACTAGACATTTTTTGCATTTTGAGTTGTGTTTTGTTTCTGTTAAACTTTAGCCTTTTGGGTCTTAGCTACCTGCTGCTGAGCACTAACCCCAGCTGATACAGGCTTTCCTGCTCTGTCAGTATTAAAACCCTGCAATCTGAGCTGCTCAGAAGTGCTGCACGTCCTGTTTCTGCACCAGGAGAGAGGCCTCAGCCTGCAAAAATACCTTTCTCCTACACTGTCTCCAAATCCAATCTACTCACCTAGCTCAGGGTTCTTACACTAGATGCAAGGCCCCCATGTTCCCAGCCTCTCTCTCACAGATATCAGGCCCCGGAACTACCTGCTCCCTCCCGGTAGACCCACTGGGGTATGGCCGCTCTAGGGCAGGGGAAATGCAAGGATTTGCTGCTGAGATATCTGGTTTTCATCTCCATTCTGTCATTTCTATTCCATTGTGTGACCCTGGAGAAAGTCTCTAAATTGATCTGGAGTTGGTTTCCTCACCTACAACAGAATACATTTGTAGTTAATCACTTTTAAAAGTACCTATTAGCCAGACACAGAGCACAAGGCTTTTCTGGGTCCCTCAGGCAACACCCTGAGGATCTGGGCCCTGCACCTTCCCGAGGCAGGCCTGGGCCTTAAAGACAACAGGAAGGCAGTGAGGGCTTTGGGAGCCAGGGCTCTGATTTGCCTCTGCCTCCAAGAAGTTGGCCAAATTTCGCTACTTCTCTGAACAATGTTTTCTGCTTTTTTGTTTTTTCTAAAACAAGACAATGTTGGGTTGGTGAGTATTTGCAAAATCGGAGCTGGAGAGAAAATCTGGGTTTCAAAACTGCTGCAGATGAAATGGTTGGGAGAAGAGCAGGCCCCAGGTGGTACCTTGGCCTCTCAAGTCCCTCAATGCTCACCTGGGTCTTTGTCATCCTCGGGAACCTTCTTCTCCATTCTTAGTCTGTAACCTGGAACCCTCAGATCAAAGACACAGAGGTACTCCTGGAGAATCCCTGGGGACATGGCTCACAGCCCTGGTCTCCCTCTCTTCTCCTTCCTCTAGCACCCAGCAGCCACTCAAAAAACATTCAGGGTGCTAGCCCCAGGCCCTGCACAGGGATGCAGGATCAAACAGCCCCTGTTCCTCCTCCAACCCTGAACTCCTCCCTCTTGTAGGCCAAAGCAAAGTGCTGGGAGAGCTACCTTGCTCGGCACCCAAACCACCCGAGTCCTTCCCAGCCCCTCTGCACCCACCCACCTCGCTGGTGTGTTTACTTAAGGCTGAATTCTATATCTGGAAGTTCATTAATTTTTTTTGTGGGTGCCAAAATGCGGATCATTTGTGCTTATCCTCAACTAAATAAGTCAGGTCATAAGAGGTAATGCCATGGGTAGTGGAATGTAAACAAACACATTCTACCTCAATAAACATGCTAATTTCCAGCTATAATATTCACAAGTAAAAGATCCATCACGCCAACCCTATTTGGCAAAGGCAGCCGGCCTCATCCGTCAACGAGGGAGGCTCCCGCCAGTTCGCTGCAGGAGGGAAATAGTTCAACTTAACTTGCTTGATGACGCCCTCGGGGGGAAACATGAGCCTCATAAATGAGTCTGGAAATGTGATAAAAGGATAATCTTGCATAAATGAGCCGATATCATCATTACCTGCACCGACCAAGGCCAGGCACCAGGCTTTGAGTGATAGGGCCACATTTCATATAAATTAAGGCCGAGGAGTCAGCATGCCAGGCCAGCAGGAGCCCTTCTCCCTGCCTTGTCCCACTGGCCACCCTAGCCCCAGGCCATGCAGCATTCCTGTGAGTCCCAGTCCTGGCTGGGGCTGGGGTGTTGGAATAGGAAGGCAAGAACAGCACAGACCCTGTGGGCAAGGGCATCATCAGAGAGGGTCTTGGTCCTTCCCCCTACTTCACAGAAATATTAAGGAATCCATCATTTTATTTATTCATCAATAAATAATTGGCACCTATTAAATGTCTAGGTACTTCGAAAACCAAAATATGATGAAGGTCTGGCTTTTAAGCTCAGGGAGGCAAAGGGAGGCCTCACAGCTCAGGGGATCTGTGTGTTCAAAATGCAGGCGGCGCTCAGAGGAGGGTGCAGGAGTCTTGAGTATGTCCCCCATTCACACGTTAATATCCTAAGCTCCAAGGTGATGGCATTGGGAGGCGCTTAGCAGGGCTCTCAAAAATATGATTGGTGCCCTTATAGACGAGGTGCAAGATGGTGCTGGTGCCCCTCTGCCACATGAGATTAGAGTGGGAAGACGCTGTCCGTGAGGTCATGAGCTCTTGCCAGCACTTGGATCTTCGAGGTCCCGGCCTCCAGAATTCTTAGCAATGGGTGTCTGCTGTTTCCAAGCTGCCCTGTCAATGGCATTTTGTCCTGGACGCCTGAGCTGTCTGAGGCAGAGGGGAAAGCTCACTGGGCCTAGAGGCAGCAGAGGAAACACCAGCAGGTGGATCTAGGACAGGGCCCCCGGTGCCTAGTGGTGAAGAGCTGGGACCCTCCTCCAGTGGCCTCTCTCAGACCTATACTCACCCCCAGGTCTATTCAGGATACCACCCAGTACCAGCCAGGGGTGTCTGGTGTCCGCTTCATCCCTCATCCCTCCAGTGAGTGCTTAAAGCAAAAGACAGAAAAAATGAGGCAAATTCACAGAGCACCGTGCACAGTTTGGGAAAGATTTAGTCTTCCCTTGCCCCCAGCCCATAGTGGGTGCCGTGGGTACCCCACCACGGCCGCCAACACATGGCTGGCACAGCCAAGTCCCCACTGCTGACAGTGTTGGTTGCTAAAGCTCACAGAGAATTGTCTTTGACCAAAGTGAAGACACCTCACCTGGGAGCAATATCAGTGTACCCAGTGGTGGGGTCTGGGTGGGCCCTATCTGAGAGGGGTAACAAGATAGGGAGTTCAGCCCTTCACACTGAGCACCCAGAGTGCTCTGCATGGCCCTTTCAGTAAAAACTCATCGGAGTCAGGCTCCCTGGGCCCCTGCTGGAGTATCTCTGCTGGGCAGCCTGTGCAACCAGGCCAAGGCCACCCCCTGTGCATCAGACACCACGTCCTCTAACTCCAAGAGCTGTGCTTCCAGGGATTGTATGATTCAGAACCTGCTGGAGGGTTAATTTTCTGAAGGAGAAAAAAGAAAAGTATAAACACTGTTGGAACCCCAGGGCTGACAGCTCTCTGGAAACCTGAGCCACAGAGATCTTAGCTGAAAGAGCGAGCTGAGAAATTGCTGGTCCCTGCCAAGCCAGCAATGGAAGCCTGCACATTCCTAGGCTGCGTGTTTCAAATACTTTCCGCGGTTTCGCCAGTGGAGGACCAGCAGAGAAGGATCTGTCTTTATCGACTTAGGTCTGCAAAACGGCTTGGCTGGCAGGGAGCTGTGAAGTCGCAGGAGGTGGAAAACCTGACTCATGAGCTGCAGGCCGCAGGAATGTGCAGTGAGGCCGAGAGGCCAGGCCAGACGACCTCAGAGTGGCAGGGAAGGCGTGGGTCCTGCTACTCACCATGCCTCTGCAGGCTGACCCTGGTGACCCTCCTCTGGGGTGAGAGCCCTTTGCACTTTCCCAAACGCTTTTCATAGATGCAACTATTTAATTGAGAACCTACTAAGTACCATCCCTACCCTGTGCTGAATATCTGGTACAATCTGAGGAAGTTAGCAGAACCAGTATGACATGCCCATTTCTTTTTCTTTTTTCTTTTCTTTTCTTCCTTCCTTCCTTCCTCCCTCCCTCCCTCTCTCTCTCTCTTTCTTTTCTTTTTTTTGTACTAGGGATTGAACCCAGGGGCACTCAACCACTGAGCCCACATCCCCAGCCCTTTTGTATTTTATTTACAGACAGGGTCACACTGAGTTGCGTAGGGCCTTGCTAAGTTGCTGAGGCTGGCTTTGAACTTGCGATTCTCCTGCCTCAGCCTCCCAAGCCTCTGGGATTACAGGTGTGTGCCACCGTGCCTGGCTGCATGCCTGTTTCTTAAATGAAGAAACTGAGAGCTGAAAAGTTGTAGAAATTGCCCCTGCGCCACACAGCAAATGGCCATAACATCAGTTCATCCTCTGAACATAGAGGGCCTACTATGTGCCAGTCACTAGGTCAAGAGCTGAGGTGCAAAGCCACAGATAGTGTATTTTTCAGCGAAGGGCTCAAGTTTCAGGTTTTTTTTCAAGACATCTGTATCTGCTGCCAGAGAGTCATTGAAACACGTGAGGGAGGGGGCACTGGGATGACACTGATTCCTGACATCGGGGAGGGGAGACGGACCCCTGGCTGATGAATGAGGAGCCTGAACTCATAGGCCTGTTCCTACTGACTGCGAGACCTGGGAAAACCACTCGATTCCCTGGGGTCTGTTTCTGAAGAACACGGCCCACTATCCACTCTGGGCCAGCCTCCCTCCATGTGCCATTCCCAGGCCGTCAGGCCCATGGCTTCCCATGGCTCCCCTTTGCCACTCGGTCCAGCCTTCCCTGGCTGCAGGAGGATGCTGTGACCCAGGCTGGGCAGGCCAGAGGAGCTGGGCGCTCCAGTTCCACTCCACCACTCCCAGGCTGCAAGACCCTGGGAACAGGGACTCACCACTCTGGGCCCCAGGTCCTCATCTTCACAGGGGAGCAGCTTTGTGTCCTGTTACAGTCGCACATATCATTATTGTCAGGAAGCCCAGAAGGGCATGCGAAGCTGTGTGTCATCTTGACTGAGGACCTCCTGGAAGACCCCTGTCCACTCTGCAGAACAGGCATGTGGCTAAATAGGCAGGTGCCTTTCTTTTTGGGGTTTCAGGCCCCAAGTGTTGAGGAGGGGCCTCTGTGCCCCAGACCTCATTACCCAGCCAGCTAGGCCTCAGCCAGTCATCGCTTCTCTTCCCTGGGCATGATCAGGGACATGTGAACACAGGAAATTCCTTCCCTGGCTGCCAAACCCCAGCCACACCCAGGACCTAGACCTTGGACCCTGAGGGAAGTAGAGGCAGAGTTCTCTGGCTCCAAGACCGAGCTCAAGGAGCCATGTCAATTACTATGTAAATTACTTTAATAGCCCAGATCCCCCCAGATGATTATTTAGGAGTTTGAGGCCTAAGACTGGGGAACCAGAGGGAAGCGAGACCACCAGTGAGGGAGAGCAGCTTGGCTTATGGTTTGCCCAGGGGCAGGGGTACGTCCAGATGCGGAACAGGCTCTGCAGCTGATCTGGCCCTTGGGGGTTCTGGATATGACACTCAGGAGCAGGAATCAAGTCCATCCTTGAAGGCTGGAACTGAAAAGGATCTCAGACAATCTCTAGTCCACATCGCTTTGCCGTGTCTAGAGAAACAGAAACCCAGAGTGGGTGAGTGACTTGTTCAAAGTCACACAGTAAGGTGATGGCCGAGAAGGGGCTAGAACCCCAGGAACCCCAGTATTCCATCTCCAGCCCAGGGATCCTCAAACTGGGCATCTGTGGAAGGTAGTGGACATGGGTGCCCTGTCTGGGACATCATATAGCGAGGTTTCTTCCAGTTTATAGAAAAAAAGATTAAAGTTGAAAGGAAGTATTCTGTTGATTTTAACGCCTGTGTGTAATTTTTTTAAAGATACACTATGCTGTAGACAAGATAGGTAGTCATATTTTCTGCTATAAATTAGCTCCTTTTGTACTATTGAATTAAGTATGTCAAATGTCATGATGTTCTATGAAAGACCCCATGTTTTTAAAGCAGACTCTGAGGTGTAAGCCCTTTTTTTTTCTCTCGAGATGGAGTCTCTCTAGGTTGCCAGGCAGGCCTCTAACTCCTTGACTCAAGGCATCCTCTTACCTCAGCCTCCTGAGTTCTGGGACCACCAGCATGCCACTGTACCCTGCACCCCTCCGCAGGCACTTACTTTATCTCCATCTCCCTGGTTGGAGAGAGAAGCAGACACCAACAGACATGCCTTAGGCGTTCTGCCTGATTCGTGCTCCTTACAGCCCTGCACTTGCTAGAATTAAGTGTAAACCAAGAGGAGTAAGTTCTGACAGGAAAAGATAGAAAAAGCTGGACGCTGGACACAGAGGGACCAAGGAGACCAAGTTAGTAACATGGGGCTGTTGCAAATATGTCGTGTGTACGTGAGTAAAGTGCGTGAGCTGTGTCCAGCAGGCCCCATGCTCTCTGTGCTGGCTGCCACAGGCTGAGTTGCCAGCAGAAGGGCTGGTGTGGGTGGTATTAGCATGGCATGGTGCCTCTGAGGCCACTTATTAGCTGTGTGGCCTTGGACATGTGGCCTCCCTCTCTGAGTCCTGATTTCTTCCTCTGAAGAATGAGAATAAGAATGTCTGCCTTGCAGGATGGTCAAAAGAATTAAATGAGATGGTGCTGTGCATTGGTGCAGTGCCTGGCACCGAAGGCTCATGAGCCTTCTCTCTCTTCGTCTGTGTCTCGCTCTATAGATACACATATGCACGTTTTAAAGTTGGGATCAGATGCATGGATGGTGGATGAGTGGGGTCAGCTGCCAAAGCTTCCCAGGCCCCCAGTACTTGCCTTGGACCCACAGTGCCACGACTCCTACTGGAGGCCCCCAGGGTCCAAAAAGGCTCCATCCAATCCCCTGCCTGCCCTGTGCCAAAGCCCCGCTGTCCTTTGCTCACACACTAGCTGCGGGCTCCCTCTGCAGCCCCTTACCTAGCCCCTTTCTTGGGAAGCCTCCCCATGGCTACAGACCTCTTGGTCCCTACTGCCTCTGTGGAGGCCACTGGCACCTCCTTCTCCCCTTCTTTCCGAAACCTCAAATGGGTATTCTAGCTTCCCTCAAACTGGGGATGTAGATACAGATGCTGCTCAGTTAATGGCGAGGTTCATCCTGATAAACCCATTGTAAGAAGAAAATAATCACTAAGTTGAAAATGTGTTTAACATCCCTCCCAACATCACAGCCTAGTGTCACCCTCCTTAAACGTGCTCAGAACACTTACATTAGCCTGCAGTTGGGCAAAACCATTTTGTGCAAGCCGCTGCTATAATGAGGTGTTGAATGGCTCCTGTAATTTATCAAATATGGCACTCCATTTTTTAAAATGGAGAAGCCAGGCGCGGTGGTGCACGCCTGTAATTCCGTAATTCTAGCACTTTGGGAGGCTGAGACAGGAGAACCACGAGTTCAAAGCCAGCCTCAGCAACGCCAAGGTGCTAAGCAACTCAGTGAGACCCTGTCTCTACATAAAACACAAAATAGGGCTGAGGATGTGGCTCAGTGGTCGAGTGCCCCTGAGTTCAATCCTCAGTACCAAAAAAAAAAAAAGGAGAGTTCATGTGGATCCACATCTGCACCACCATGAAATACAAAACTCCTCAATTGAACCAGGAAGGACAGGGCCACGTGAGCCTCCATGTCCTCCCTGAAAGGGGGAACAGTGCTGTCTGCACTGTGATCATGAGGGAGAATCACAGGCCCTGTGGAGCACAGGCATGGTCTGGGGTAGGTCTCAATGTGCAGAACTTATTAAAATTCACTTTACTCATCGACATCCTAATGTTGAGGTGGAGGTATAAAATACACCAGGCTCATGGCTTTTGGGTGCTGCTGTCCCCTTCCCTGGCGGCCATCTCCCTTTCCCTTCCCTCCACCTAAGCTTGGCTCCTGCCCCTGCCCAGTGCTCCTGCAGCAGGGCCCTCCTGCCCCAGGCACTACACTGACTGTCTACCTGCTGTCCCTGCACTGAGTGCGCTGCCCCAGGCTGAGACCCAGCACTACACACGATGGGCCCATTCGGCCCTCCGCGACCATGCAAGGGAGATTTACCAGCCCCCACTTTACAGATGAGAAAGCAAATGCTCAGGAAGCTGAAGTAACTCACTTAGTAAGTTTCAGAACTAGGGGGCAAACCCTGCTGCCTGAGCCCACAGCCCTAGGCGGGGCTGTGTCACAGGCGTGCTATGGGGCTGGTACACGGCATGCCTGGTGTGTTATGCAACGTGTCCACCTGATAGTGTTGACATAGGTGCATGCCTGTGTGTGTGTGTGTGTGTGTGTGTGTGTGTGTGTGTGTGTGAGATCCTGAGGGTGCCCTTGTCTGATGTTGGGTGTTATTGCCAGGGACGATGGTGGTTTGTCCTTGAATGTCCTAACTCACAAGCAGGTCCATCAGTGAGATGATGGGCTGCTGGAGGTGACGTTCCACGTGAGGCTTTTGTCCAGGCGGGAATACCATACTACCTGTTGGGTGGAGAGTGGGCGGAGAGCCACCTGACTGAAGGAGGCCTACAGCCATCAGATGATGGGAGAAGGGGTGTCAAAGAAGATCTGGCCGGGACACTGAGAGCAAGCAAAGGAAAGACAAAGACAGTGGCTGTGTGGGGAAGGAGCAAGTCCTTGGTGGGTGACCAGGCTTTGCTCATTGAGGCCTCGAGGTAGTGCTTACAGTTGAACCTCAGAAGTCACTGGTGGAGCTGGAACGCTGCATCCCTCCCTCCTGCGTCACCACATCCAGCATCCCTTACCTTTCCACCCAGGTTCTGCCAGTTGCCAGCTCCCTCACAGAGCCCTTCCTCTCACACCGCAGCCCCGCAGTGCCCGTGCTTTTTCTCGTCAGGTGTGCGTTACCTTTTCCACTAGGCTGCAAGCTCTGATGGACTCAGCTGGGCCTGAATCCGGTGTCTGTTCACAGAAGGGGCTTTTTGAAGTCTGTTAAATGAATAGAGGGTGCATGGGTGTTCAAAGAGCCAGACTCCCCAGGTTGGGTAAGGCTGTGGCTACATCTGCCCCTGCTGTGATCAGGGGCAATGAATTGTCCTGCAGAGCCTCATAGATGGCTCCAGTCTGCTCCTAGTAAATGGACAGACTTTGACCTGGGAAGCTTTGGCACACCTGGTGTTGGTGGTCACTGTTCTGGGTGACAGGATGTACAGGGAAGGGCCAGCACCAAGCAGGGCTCAGCCTTCACTGGAGCTGATTTGAATTTCCTGCAACACCTTTAGTTCAACTCAAGAAGCTTTGGCTGTGCCCATGCCCGTGCCAGGAGCAGGTGAGGATGTAAGGTGGAGAGACCAAGGTAGCGCTGGGCCTTAGGAGTGAGGGCCTCTCTCCTCTAAGCCTTCCTTGGAAGGTAGTCTGGGACACTGATCAGAGCCAAGTGGGAGAGGAAGGTTGGGCACAGGAGTCTGACTTTATGTTTGGGATAGACGGGAGCCGTGGAAGTCATGGAGCTGTGTGGGGAGCGGTGGATCAAGGTGTCTAATTGCTTCGTGGTTGTGCTGCACTTGCACTGGGATCCCCCTGTGCAAAAGTACGGGTTAACATTGCCCAGTTGCTATGGCAATGCTGGCCTGTGGTCATTCTGGGCAAAAGCTCAGAGTCACCAGTTTTAACCTTGAAACTCAGACATGGGCTCCCAGGGATAGAGGATTCTGAGCATAGCAAGACAACCGTAATGTCTCATCAGTGATGTGAACTTCAAGCCTGCCTGCTTTTCAGAAACTTTCCCACAAATAACCTTTTGATGAAAAAAACCCATATAATAAACATGCCAACTAGCTCTGGGTCTCTGCATCGCTATCTGGGTGAAATGTTCCACCTAGTCTCAGCTTTCTCTCTGTATGTGTCTGTTTGTCTTTTCTAATCCCCCAAGACCCCTCGCCGGCATCAGAATTGATGGCTGTGCAGGTTGCAGCAGAGCTGGATCATGAACAGGGTAGGGTGGGTTTGGGGAGGGCAATTCTAGAGGGAGGTCTCCAAGGTCTCCCGGGTCTTGGAAGGCCACATATTTCTCCCTGCATCCAAGAGCCCTGGGGAAGCTGCTCGTCTCCCAGGGGCTTTCTCTGCCACTCTCACCAGGCATGGATCATTCCTATGGCTCAAGCACTGCTTCTCTGGTCACTAAATTTTTTTATAGAAAAATGGTCAGCAAAGAGTGGTGGCTGTGTAAAATTTCACCAGCACCGATTTGGGAGATAAATAAGCCAAACAAAAGTGTGGCCATACTTGCTTCCTGGGTCTCCTACTGCGGATGGAACACCACTCCACACAACAGACAAAGCTGCACTGAGCTGGGGCTAACTCCAGCCACTGAGGCACCAGAGGAGCAGCGCAGTGCTCCTGACACTGAGGCATGAGAGGTGGCTGCTGGAGTGGAGAGCTCCAAGTGTTTCTCCTCTGTGGCTGAGAGGTGGTGACTTTGAGTCATCCAGGAGCTGAGCACCCAGCTTCCAGGCCCTTGCTGTTAGGAGCCCTTGCAGCCTGGACACTTGCAGGCAGGTGCTGACTTGGGGAGCAGCTAGGGGAGGGGGCTGACCTGACCATGTGAGCTAGTGCTGCCCACATGTCCTCTGTGCACTCTGGCGTGGGATGATGCTCCTAATAGCCAGTCGACCCTGATAGGGGCATGCCTCAAACCCAGGCCAAATTGATACTCATCAGGGAGGCGGAAGGGGCTCACCCCAAATCCCACCATTCAAACCCACCCTTATCATCCACAGGTGTGTCTGCACCCTACCTCACCCTCCAGCTGGACACATAAGTTGACATAGCTGTGGTTACAAACTGTGTGTAACTTAGGGCTCTCCTCTGGTTCACTTCACTTCGTCGCTCCTGCTCAGGTCCTGAGAGCATCCACGGTGGAATCAGATCTGAGCTAGAATCCTGGCATTCCTAATAGACCCAGTATCTGGGTTCAAGTGTCACTTCCCACCCACATTGCCAGCCTCCCCATAGTAGACCAGAGGCTAGGCAGAGATTGGGAGGAGACCTGGAAGGCTGCAGAGAAGTGAGGAGCCCAGACAGGCTGGAAATTGGCTGAAATGGAGAGGGCTGCGTCTGCGGACCACTGCAGCTCAGTCTCCAGGGTACTGGGTGGTGCTGAACCCTCCTCAGAGCCGATCCCCCACTGGAAGGCTGAGAAGCTGCAGTATTGATCTGTCCCCAGCTCCTGAGCTTCACCAATTGGGGGTGTTTCCAGAGGTGTCAGCTGGGGCTGAGTGTGTTCCTCCAGCCAGGGGAAGCTCACGGGCTGCGCTGCAGTTCCTCTCAGAGAGAAGCCACTGGTAAGTTTAGGAACAGTGCCTAGGGAACGTGGGTGGGCACCTACAGGGTCTGCCACACTGGGGCAATTTGTGTGATATCTCAGAGGCTCAGCTTCCCCATCTGTAAAGTGCAGAGGAGGTCAACATCCCCCTGAGGCCAGGGTGAGGGACAAGCAAGATCAGGGACAGCAAAAGGTTTACAAACAGAAAAATAGGCTGGATGAGGGTGATGTGAGTTTCTGGTGTTCATCATCAGTGGGTGAGGGGGCTGAGACACCCCTTCCCTGTGACAGTGCCCATAGAGTCCAACACAGGGCTGGCACATGCCCAGGCTCACCATAGATCCCATATCCACAGTCAACACAGGATGGCACCTTTGTCTGAAGACACCCCCTAGGGAGCAGCAAGTCTTTCCACTCAACTCAAATGCCCCCTGAGATGGTGCTGGGTGGGGGCTCCTCTTGTGCCAACAGCCTACTCTCTGGAGACCCGCTGTTCCACCAGGCCAAGCAGGAACTGCCCATCTTCTGGCCACATCCAGGAAGGCTCCAGGCCTGCCTTTGTCCTGTGGCAAGGAGACAGCAGCGGATGTAAGCATCCGGACGAGGGTGGGACGGGACTTTGGCCTCCAGTACAGCTTGCCGAGGAGACTGGGCCTGGAGTCAGGGTGCTCAGGGTCTCTGCTGTCTCTGTGAGACCCCAGTTGCGTCTCTGTGGGCCTTGGTTTCCTCCTCTACAAAAGCAGAAAGTTGGAGCAGTAGATGTTCCAGACCCCTGCCTCTGACACGGTGTCAGTGCAGAAGGTAGATGGAGAGGAAGAGTCCAAGGCAAGCAGACTGCAGTGCTTTCCCCTCCCGAGCTCCCCTCAGCTGAGTTCTCTCGCTGGTTCCCAGGGCTCCTGAACTGGGCTTTTCCCATACCCGAGAGACTGAGGAGTGGCCCCTTGTCACTTACCCAAGGTCACTGCAATCCCACTCTGGAGGGGGCAGCACTGGCAAGCTTATAGTCTAGCTCCAGAGCCAGTACTCCCCTAAAAATCCACCAAAGAAAGTAATTGAGAATTGCATCAAGATTTATATATGAAGATGTTCATCACGGTTGTGTTTTCCATTGGAATGGACCAAATATTCAACAACTGGAGAAGGGTTTTCAGCAGGTCGTGATATAGCCCCTGGATGGGCCATTGTTCAGCCATGAAAATAACAGACAGAAATCACTCATGCAAGTTAAATGAAGAAAGAGGAGGTGTGATCAATACAGCATGACCGTGGCCTCCAGCACTCCACCCTTCCACTGCTGACCTCTCTCAGCTGGACAGCATGGAGGGGAACCCAGGGCCTCCTCCTGGAGCCCATGCTTACTTGATGGTTAGTGATTTCAAACATCATTTTTGGTTTTATTTTCCTTATTATCAGCGTATTTTAATTATACACAACAGTGAGATTCATTGTTACATATTCATACATGCACACAAGAGTATAATTTGATCAATTTCATTCCTTAGCATTGAATGTTATTTTTGCATTATTTAAAAAAAATTTCATAGCAGGGATTGAACCCAGGGGTGCTTAACCACTGAGCCACATCCTCTCTAGCCCTTTTTGTTTTTTATTTAGAGACAAGGTGTCACTAACTTGCTTAGAGCCTCACTAAGTTGCTATGGCTGGCTTTGAACTCATGATCCTCCTGCTTCAGCCTCCTGAGTTGCTGGGATTACAGCATGTACCACCCATGCTGGCTTATTTTTGTATTTTTAAACATATTGTAGAATTGAACACAAATTGTGTGCCCATTTTGAAAATAAAACACAAGCCTTTGCAGGACGTTTTTGCTTATCATGGCTGTGTCAGCTGTGTCCCCAACCTCTCTGCCAGAGTTCTCACCCCTCCAGAGGCTGCTAGATGGAAACACCCAGAATCTCTGCTTTGGGAGGAAGTCCAATCCCCCATTTAAGTACAACTTGCCCTGAGGCCAGTCTCATCTTGGTTATTCCTAGGTTATTCCTAACACCTTGGGCTTCAGCTGAGTGTCTCTTGGATGCGGGAGCCCAGGTGGAGCCCAGACAAAGCTTGCCCACTTTATGATGCAGAAGGACAAACATCAGGAGCAGGAGACCAAGAGTTGAGTCCCTCTGCTTTCTGCTGGACTTCGGTTCACTGCTTCACCCTTTGAGACAAAAAGATGCTGGAACAAGAATTTGAGTGCAAATAGTTTGCAGGGAGGGGATCCCAGGAACCTGAAAATGGGGAGGTGAGAGGCAGAAGGATAGGGAGCCAATAACCAGGTGTTATTGAGGTTACTGTCGTGGGCAGCTGGAGCTCAGTGCCAATGGCAGACTCCAGGTGACCCTGTAAAACATGCCTTATAACATGCCTCTCTCCAGTTGTCCTGTCTGGAGAGAGAGGAGGCTGGGACACTATATATCTGCTGTCATTTGTTTTTGATTGACATCTGCTCTCCAGGGCATTAACTCCCTACCCCTTTTCTCCTACCCTCAAGCGGAAACCTGGGTGTTTGCAGTAGGATGTTTTTAGATTGTATGCTGATGAAGAGTGCTAGGTGATGTACCAATTGCAACTAAGGCCCTTTGCTCTGCAGAAGCATAGAAAAGTCCTGTAGGAATGTAGAACTCTGAATGAGTTGCCCGTTTACCGAAGGCCAAGGCCGTACACCCTCAGTGCTTAGAACTTTGGCAGGAAGAGCCAGTAAGAGAAACGGGAGGCCCGCCTTGTTGGAGATGATGGGCTGTTGCCCCTCCCCCTGCGGTCCTCACAACCCCAGGAAGGGCAGGAGGGCTGTCAAGCTGGCTAGTGAGAACTTGAAGCAGGGCAGACATCTGGCATCTCTGGCCTGCCTGGCTGCCTGTTGTCCACAGCCTATACACAAAGTGCCCAGGCTGGACCTACTCCTGGTGTCTGCCTCCACAGTGTGCCATCATATAAATTAATGTGAAAAGTAGGTATTTTTAGTAGTGGAAGGAGGTGCTAAAATAATTTAAATCACATAATTTTAAAAAAATATATATTGCCAGAATATTTTGTGTTCATAGATATTTAAAATGTAAATACTCAAGAGTTAGGTTCAAAAGTAAAATTGTTTCTAAGAAGGAATATATATCTCTGAGGAAAACACTTAAGAGGAAAACACTTAAAAGAAAATAAAGAAAACTCACAGACTGGGAGGAAATATTTGCAAACATCTCTGATAAAGGACTTGTATCCATATTATACAAAGAGCACTTAAAACTCAACAATAAGAAAACAGACAACCCAATCAAAAAATGAATAAGAGATCTGGACACCTCACCAAAAAAACCCACATACAGATGGCAGAGAAGCATATGAAAAGATGCTTCACATCATTTGTCTTAGGGAAATGTAAGTTAAACAACACCAGATACTATTACATAGCTGTCAGAATAGCTAAAACCCCAAAACTGACGATCTCTATGGCTGAAGATAATACAGAGCAATGGGAACTCTCATGTGGTAATTAAAAGTGGTACAGCACTCTGGAAGACATTTTGGTAGTTTCTTCCAAAGCTAGATACAATTCTTTTGTTGTTGTTGTTGTTTTTAGTTTTTATTTTTAGTTGTTGATTGACCTTTATTTCTTCATTTATTTAAATGCAGTGCTGAAGATCAAACCCAGTGCCTCCCACATGTGAGGCAAGCACTGTACCACTGAGTCACAATTCCAGCCCCCTAGATACAGTTTTACCATATGATTTAGCAATCATGCTCCTGGGCATTTTCTCAACTGATTTTTATAAATTTAGGTCAATACAAAAACCTGCATGTAGCCGGACACGGTGGCACAAGCCTGTAATCTCAGCACTTAGGGAGGCTGAGACAGAAGAATAGTGAGTTCAAAGCCAGCCTCAGCAATGGCGAGGTGCTAAGCAACTCAGTGAGACCCTGTCTCTACATAAAACACAAAATAGGGCTAGGGATGTGGCTCAGTGGTTGAGTGCCCCCGAGTTCAATCTCCAGTACCAAAACAAAACAAAACAAAACAAAAACCCTGCATGTGAATGTTTATAGCAACTTTATTCATCATCATCAAAAACTGGAAGCAACCACGATGTTCTTCAATAGATTCGCGGATAAGCAAACTGTGCTGTATGCGAGGAATGGAATACTGAATGCATATTACTAAATGAAAGAAGCTAGTCTGAAAATTCTATGTGATTCCATTTATATGATACTCTGAGAATAGGCTTCCCACTCCTGGGTGTATTTCTAAAGGAAATGAAATCAGTGTGTCAAAGAGACATCTGCATGCCCCTGTTCATTGCAGCACTATTCACAATAACCAAGAAACGAAAATAAACCTAAGGGTCCATCGACCCGTGGATGGATAAAAAAATATGGTACACATATGCAATGGAATATTATTTGGCCACAAAAAATGAAATCCTGTCATTTGTGACAATGTGGATGAAATTAGAGATCATTATGTTAAGTGAAATAAGCTAAGCACAGAAAGACATGTTCCACATGATCTCACTCATGTATGGAATCTAAAAACATTGGAGTGAGGCTGGAGACAAAAGGACAGTCAGTGTAGGTAATGAATGATCAGATCTGATGGGGAAGATGGGGGCTGGTTTGAAAGGAAAAGAAATAAAATGTTAATACCTTCAGAACACTTTCCCTCCTCCAACCTGTTGCCAAGGTGACCTGCCTCCAGGGGATTTTTCCTCCCTGTAAGGAGCTGTTTATGAATGGACCTGGGTGACTCCATTTCTGCCTGTCCTTCTGCGTGGCTTCATTCCTGCCCTTGGATCACTCCACCTTTTGAGTCACTGCTGCAGTTGGCATGGTTGAACCCTAAAGACCTGCGGGAGTGAGGTGGGTGGGGGTGATTAAGAAAAATACACATTTACAAAGAGAAAGCTAGGACCAGGTGGGACAGCGACCTCTAATGGAGGAACAGTGACCCACAGCCAGCACAGCACGTTTATTACGTAGGTTTTATCGTCAAAAGGTTATTTGTGGGAAAGTTTCTGCAAAAGCAAGCAGTAAAAATAACAAAAGAAAGAATGATTTGGATACCTATTCACATACTTTCATTCGTTTCTCCGCCATTTCTGTTTCTAATACTGCGTCGCTGATATTTTTCTAGGGAATGTGTTTTGTTGTTGTTGTTTTTTCGGCACTGAGAATTGAACTCAGGGGCACTCGACCACTGAGCCACATCCCCAGCCCTATTTTGTGTTTTATGTAGAGACAGGGTCTCACTGAGTTGCTTAGCGCCTCGCCATTGCTGAGGCTGGCTTTGAACTTGCGATTCTACTGTCTCAGTCTCCCTAAGTGCTGGGATTACAGGCGTGCGCCACCACACCCAGCTGGAATGTATTTTTTTAAAGTGCAGTCTCTCTTCCCCCTCCTCAGAGAATTACCCATGATCATCTCTGAATTGCCTATTATGCTTAATAGCATGGAAACTGTTGACACCCTTCATGGGCTTTCCTAGGTAGATCATAATATTTTGAATGAAAATAACAGTTGCTCTACAGAGATCCCTGGTAAGCTGAGAGCAAATTCTGCTCCATGGAGGATATTCTCAATTCTAGCTTCTTTATGTAGGAATGAGTTAACTATTTCAGCCCATGTTTTCACAAGGGATGTCTTTTTACTTCCACTTAAAATCTCTTTCTTTAACAAATATCATGAGAGGTGGACACTTATCACACATGCAGTGCCGCAGAACCATAAGCCTTCCGCCTTCCCTTTCATCCAACTACAAAATATAAGTTTGCCCAATTAGAAATCAGAGCACCATCAAGATCTCCTTCCCACAACTCAAGAAAAAGTATAGAACTTCTAAACTCTATTTTCCCCACCACTTGAGCTCTCATTATTTAATTTGTTCAGTTCCTCCCTGACTTTTGAGGCATCAATATAGTTTTCCAATGTGCACCTACATGAAATTTGCTAAAAATTATTTTCAATACTTGAGATTTGATAAAACGTTCCAAAAGCCAAAATTTATTTTGGCACACTTGTTGAACGCTCCAATTGAAGATTTTCATGATAGGATATGCTTTTTGTTCCATAACTTGCTTTTTTCATCCAAAACCATGTCTTGGAGATCTCTTGACAAACAGCCTCTTCCAGATTCTACCAGAGGATTTTTTCCTGAGAGGTACAGATGTACCATTGGTTAGCCATAGTGTTGCAACTGATATTTCATCAATATCAGTCGTTATTGCTGAATATTGCTATGACATGGATGAATCTTGAAAACATGATGCTAAGTGAAAGGAGCCAAGAGGGCCGGGGTGGTACTCACCTGTAATCCCAGCTTCTCAGGAGGCTGAGGCAGGAAGATGACAAGTTCGAGGTCAGTCTCAGCAACTTAGTAAGAAGACACTGTGTCCAAAAATAAAATATAAAAAAGGGGGTGGGGATGTAGCTCAGTAGTAGAGCACCCCTCAGTTCTGAAAGATTAAAAATGTGAGGTCTGCTTTGAACCAGAGACCAGACGCTCCATATAGCCAAGGGATCTTTATTCATGGTGGGGGTCTGTGCAGGTGGGCGCCCAGAAGAAGGAAGGAGAGAAAAAGGACAGAGTGGACATGGGGCATGTAATTTATAGGGCCCGCTATGAACGCGTGCTGGGGTATGGATTGGTCACTTCAAAACTGGCGTGATACATAAGCATTCCTGGTTGGGCAGTGACCTTCTTTGATGTAGTAACCTGAGCGGCCAGGCTTTGTTCTCTCCAGCGGGAAACCACTGGGGAACTGCCTCGGCTTTAGAGAGGGGAGGGGTCCCAAACGGTATGGGGAGGGCTGCTTTTTACCTTACAAGTTCAGTGCCCAATACTATACACAAAACCAGACATAATATTTTAAAATTTCCATTTGTATGAAATGTCCAAAATAAGCAAATCTATAGAGACAAAAAGCAGACTGGTGTTTGCCAGGGGCTTGGGGGAGAAGAGATAGCAGGGAGTGACTGCTTACTAGGTACAGCGTTTCCCTTTGGAGGGATAAGAATGTTCTGAAACTACATTGTGGTGATGCTTACACAACATTGTGAATGTACTTAATGCCACTGAAATATTCTTTTGAGTGGTTAAAATAGTAATATTTATGAGTATTTTACCACAATGAAAAAGTGTAGGACTGCAGGAAAAAAAATACATTAGGCCTTGACAGTTTCAGAGAATTCTTCTAAACTCTAAGAGAGAATAAGTCTTATGTAAATTATCCTACAGTAAAATCCAAACAAAACAACAACAACAACAAAACCCTCTCAATTGCTTTTGAACAAAATTTAGAGGACTCATTTACAAAATGTTCAATCTCATTGCAAACACTTAAAATGATTTATTAAGTAATTCTTCAAAAGCCCAAACATTAAAAAATTCAACCGATGACAGACAGCATAAGGAAAAAACATACTGCTGTGCTGTGATGTTCCAAGCCAAATTGGAGCCGGAGGCAAAAAGAAAAATCAATAATACTGATCCTGCCTTTATTTAAACGGTTGCTATTTTGTTCACCGTGGATTTTTGCATTCATTTTGACTTTAAAATATTGTTTAAAAATATTATTTGTCTTGATTGCAGACTTTGTGTGTGTGTGCCCCTTTAAAATTTGTATCTGGGGCAGATGCCTGGTCCTGGTTCTGCTGAAGTATATTTTATATTCATCATCACCTTTGCCTCAAGATATTACAGTGTAATCACTCTTTATGTGGGCATGGATGGATGGATGGATAGATAGATAGACAGATAGATAGGTAGATAGATAGATAGATAAATGACTGTCTCTATTACAGTTGATCCACTGTCACAGCTTGTCTTATCCCGACTTTCAATTATATATGCACCACCATCAATTCCAAGTTCATTTCTGCTCCATGGATTTCTTAATTGGATATGAACATTATTTGATGCTGCTGCTGTGTTCTATCAAAATTTAGATTCATATTTGCAAACATAAGTAAATAATTATGTTCAATGTTGAACTTTTTAAATGAATTGGCCAGAAAATTCACAACATCAGACCCTTACCAGAATGAACTTTCAAGAGCTTGTCTTTAATTCTACCATCAGAACCAGCTAATTCTCCATGGGAAGCACTTGGGGGCCTTGCCCATGTCTGGTTGCGTGGGGAAGTCTTCTCGACCTTGCTCAAGTAGGGAGAGCTGGTGGTGGGAAAACCCCAGGGACTAGAAGGGAAGCTCACGGCAAGGTGGAGCCCCACCAACCAGGCTGCTGAGAAGCCATGTGGGATTCAGGACCAGCCCACCTGCCCAGCAGCAGAACATTTCCCGGGTGTTGGCTTCATTTTATTCCCCTCCACCTGCACGTTCTTTCCATACTGTTGGATGGGGATCCTGGGCTGGGCAATCTGAATGGCCCTACTTGGTTTTTGAGCCCAGTTGTTGGTACAACCTACAGACTGACTGCTCATAGGTTAGGTGCCAGCCTTTCGTCCAGTCGGCTGAAATCAAGGAGCAAGGAGAGGCACAAGATCACCTGGGACAGAACACAGCTGTCTGGAGCACATGGGCATTTTCCTGAGGAAGGGTTGTGGTGATGGCCTCAGTGGGCACTGTGAGTGGCCCTGGCTCCATCAGAACAAAGCTGCTGCCAGGGACTCAGTGACTCCTCCTCCAGGCAGCTCTTTCTACTGATTGCTCATCTAACATTGATGCCCTCAGCTCCCTTACTAGAAACTTCTTTCCATATTTATTTAATCAAACATCCTGGAAGGGAAAATGTGTCCTCCCTAGTGATCAGCTATTCGCATCCTAAAGACAACAGTCCCAAAATTACCCAGAGGAAACAACCAATCTCTGCTGATGTGGACTTGGCCCCACCTCAGGTCAGCAACAGCTGATATTTGTGGAGCCCTTGAAGAACACTTCCCAGACTCCCTTGCACCCCTCACATGGGTGGCCTGATGACACAGTCAATGAGATGTGTGTGGGGAGGGGGCTGTTGTGTGAGACTTCCAGGAAAGCCCCTTAAAAGGGAGCAGGCTGAGCAACTGCCCATGACCCTCCCTTCTCCAGGACTAGGGGTGCTATGAGGGGCAGGACAGGCAATTTGGGACTGAATGACAGAAAGGATTCTTGTGCCCTGATGGCATCGAGGATCCACTGTACCAGTACTGGGGTGCCCATCTCCATATTTCTTTTACTTGAAGAAAAAGAACCCCTGTTTAAGTCACTTTGGGGAACTCACCTAGACTATCATTCCTAACTGATTTAGCATCTAAATCTCTCCCTTCTCACTGAATCTAGTGTGGGGTAATTTGATGGGACCACAGGAGCACATGTCCCATCCAGAGTGATGACACTCTTCTCCAGTCATTGTTTTATGGAGCAGTGATGAGGAGAATCAGCCCTTAGATACAGAACATGGTTCTAGGAATCACAAGGAGGAGGGAAAACCCACCGAGGCTGCAGGAGCTCTGCTGGGCGGGAGGGAAGGGAACAGATCAGGGAGCCCTTTCCTATGATACCCGGGCCCTCCTGCTCCCCACACCTGCTCTTCATCCTTGGTGACTTTGCCACCCTAAAGCTCAAGTTCCATTCAATCCCATCACAGACCTTCCTAAAGTGGAATGGGGAGCCGAAGGTCCAAGGAGGGAGAGAGAGGAGAGGAAAAGAAGATACTGTGAACCATTTTCAGAGTTGACCTTACTAAAGGTAACAGCAAAAGGGAACTGCGTGCTTGAACTTCCTCACAGCCACTTCACACCCTTGACTTCATCTTGTCCTTGCTGCAGCCTTGTAGATTAATAATAGTATTATTCCCATTTTATAGGTGAGAAGACTGAGGCTTAGAGAAGTTGAATGACACACCTAAGGCCACAGAGCAGATATAGCAGTCCCCCCCCCTTATCTGAAGGCTATGCATTCCAAGAACCCCTGTGGATACCTGACAGTACCAAGTCCTATAAAATACTATACTTTTTTCATACATATATATCTGTAATGAAGTTTTATTTATAAATTAAGCACAGTAAGAGATTCACAATAATAGAAATAATTTAATGTACTTTCTATAATGTCTCTGTGTAAATTCTTTGTGTGTGTGTGTGTGTGTGTGTGGTTGTTCTACGGATTTTAATATACATTCTTATTTTTTAATTTTTAAAATGCTTTTTAGTTGTCAATGGACTTTATTTGTTCATATGCGGTGCTGAGAATCAAACCCAGGGCCCCACACATGCTAGGCAAGCACTCCACCACTGAGCCACAACCCCAGCCCCTTAATATACATTCTTAACTCTCCACTAACTACTTAGAATACATTACTTTAAATGGATAATAGAATCCTCACCCTCTCATGAGTTCCGTTGCCCTCCTTCCTTTATAATTATATTAAGTCTACACTGATAACCTCATAAACAATGTCCTAATTTTTGCTTTTAATTATCAACCCCAGAATAGTCTAGTTACCCAGAAATTTGCCATTTCTGACATTCATCCTTCATTCCTGTTGTCTGAGCTTCCTGGCTCTATCATCTCCCTTCTAACACTTATGTTAGAACAGGTGTGCTGGCCACAAAGTCTTAGTTTTCCTTCACATGAGGATATCTTTATTTCATCCCAATCCTAAAGGATATTTTCACTGGATATAAAACTCTGGATTGGCAGGTCTTCCAGCACTTCTTAAACATTTTGCTCTTCTAGCCTCCATGATTTTCTGAAGACATGTTGACAGCCATTCAAATAAATGTTCTTTCTCCTGTATGTATTTTTCTCTGACTACTTTCAGGACTTTTTTGTGTTTAATTTAAAGAAGTTTGATGATCATCTACCTGGGAGTGGATTTCTTTGCATTTATCCTCTTGGATGTGTTCTGAGTTTCTTGAGCCTATAATTTTGAGAAGTTTTCAGCCATCATACAAATTAGCCATTATTTATTCAATTATTATTTTCTGAACTGCACTCTTTCTCCACTCCTCCTGGGACTCTGAGTACATGAATATTTGACATTTTGGTATTGTCCCACAGTTTCCTGAGACTCTGTTCAACTTTTTCAATCTTTTTTCTGTTGTTCAGATTGGATAATTCCTATAGCTCTATCTTTGTGTCCACTGACTCTCTCCTCTGTCATCTCCATTCTGCTATTGAACCATCCAAGGATTTAGTCACTACTATTGTTGTGTTTTTCAGTTCTACCATTTCAACTTGGTTCTTCTTTATATCTTCTATTTATTTTTTGAGACTTTTTAACCTCTTTATTCATTTCAAGAGTATTCACCTTTATTTCTTGGAGTATGATTATAATAGTTGTTTTTAAATCTTTGATGATTTCAACATTTGTGTTCTCTTTGGATTGGCTTCTATTGTTTGTCTTTTTCACTGTGAATTTAGATTTTTCTAGTTCCTCATATCTCAAGTAATTTTAGAGTATATCCTGAACGTTTTGAACATTCTGTTAATGAGACCCATGTCTTGTTTAAATCCTAAGGAAATGTTGATTGATTGGCTGATTGATTGATTTTGACAGAAAATTGATCAAGGCTAGGTCCAGGCTACAAGTCCTAACCCACTTTTTGCAGACTGGTACCAATATTGGTTCAGTTTTCAACGTCTTTTGCAGTGCTACTTAGGTAGGTTTCATATGCACAACATCACTGGCTAGTGTGGGACCTGGGTCGTAGTCTACCCCATAGTTCAGTTCTCAAAGACTGTCATAATCTGGGGACAGATCCATGTATGCAGTTTAAAGGTGATCCTGAGCCGGGCGCATGGCACACACCTGTAATCCCAGCACTCTGGGAGGCTGAGACAGGAGAATCACGAGTTCAAAGCCAGCCTCAGCAATGGCGAGGCGCTAAGCAACTCAGTGAGACCCTGTCTCTACATAAAACACAAAATAGGGCTGGGGATGTGGCTCAGTGGTCAAGTACCCCTGAGTTCAATCCCCTGTACCAAAAAATAAAAATAAAAATAAAGGTGATCCTGGAAGTTCATAAAGTTATGGGATCATTTCCTTGTGCTCCCTCCTTTCCTCAATCTCCCCAACTTCCTGGCTCCCTGCGGTCTCCTGTTCCAGTCCTGGTGCTCTCGTTTCCCAGTTCTGCTGTGCATTTCTTATGACTGCATAGGTGGGGTAAAGGACAGTCAGTGTAGATAATGAATGATTGGGTCCAGAGGACCTGGGCTGACTCAAAAGGAAATAAAATACCAATCCGCCAGAGCACTTCCCCCTCCTCACCTATTGCCAAGTTCACCTGCCTCCAGAGAATTGTTCCTTCCAACAGAGATTTGTTAATGAGCACCTCCAGGGTGGCTCCTTTTTCTCCCTTGGTCCTCCATCTTTGGGGCAGAATGGGAGGAGGGGACATGAAAAGAAAGAAACCTAAAATCTTTATAGGGGCAAGGGGCAAGACACGCCCATTCCCTAGAGCACCAGCTCTGGACCCCCTCCTCTCTCGAGAGTCAGGATATCTCTCTCTCTCTTTCTTCTAGTCTTTAAATAAAACTTTTTGTGTTTGCCTCAGCGTTTCTCAGGTGTTCAATCTTTAATACCAGGGGAAGCCAGGCATGGTGGTGCAAGCCTGTAATTCCAGCACTTAGGGAGGCTAAGACAGGAGAATCACGAGTTCAAAGCCAGCCTCAGCAGCAGTGAGGCGCTAAGCAACTCAGTGAGACCCTGTCTCTACATAAAACACAAAATAGGGCTGGGGATGTGGCTCAGTGGTCGAGTGCCCCTGAGTTCAATCTCCAGTACAAAAAAAAAACAAAAAACCAGGGAACCACGATCCTGATTTTCAAGACCAGTTTCAGAGCCAAGCAGCAAGAGGCAGTGGAGGTGGGGGTGGGAAAGCAACAGGGCCTTGCCGACACTCTTGGATCCACAGCTCTTCTGGTAAGAGAGAAGGTTCTCTTTCCTCCAGGACTTTAGCCACATACTCGGCTCATGCTGCCATTTCCATTGCTACTGTCACCACTGCAGTATTACCTGGAGGTGGGAATGGGGGACAGTGGAAAACAAGAACAAAGGAACAAGAAAACGTCACAGGTCCTCTGATCCTGAGGATCCCCTTTCCTGGAGCCTCTACCTCTTGGGCTACCTTCCTGGTCTGGGCTGCCTTGGGTCCAGGCCAGGCAATGCTGGAGGAGGAGAAACTAGAGACTAACCCCATGTCAGTCATACTTCAAATTCTTATTTCCTTTTTCAACTGGTTGCTATGTACTTCTGAGTCTTTAGATGGCTGGACTGTGTATTATGCCCATGGGTTAGAGTCATGGTCAGTAAGTTCAAAGTCGAATGTGTTTATTCACTTAATCTTCCCTAGAACCATCCTTCATTTATTGGGTTTTGATTTCAATTATATTTGTCATTTCTACAAATTCTATGCAGTCTTTTTCCAATTCATCTCTCATAGTTTTGTTATACATTTGATCACTTTTCTATTTCTTTTTTCTAGTGCTGGAGATTGAGGCCAGGACTTGGAGCATGCTTAACACACATTGTACCACTGATCTATAACCCCAGGCCCATCTTTAATTTCTTTAAGTAAACCACACATAGTTATTTTATATGCACAACAGATAATTCCAATATTTTTGATTGTTGTGGGTCTGATTCAGCAATGTTGTTTCTGCTGAGTCTCATTTCATTTAGCTCATTTCCTCTTCTGTTTAATACATAGGTATAATATACATATAACACATATTTCTATCCATAGATAGATAGCTACAGAGGTAATTATATAGTGTGACCTCCTATTCCATGGAAGCTTATCCATGAGAATTCTTTGAAGCCTCAATTTGATGTGTGTTCCTCCAGGGAACCTTTGCAATTACTTCAGCAGGCATCTGGGGAACACTTTAACTACAGTTGTAGTTCTTTTTGGGAGGTGGTAGGGGTGTCAGACAATAGAAGCAGCACAAACTCAGGTAACACACCTGCTTCAAACAGCTCATCCTAGAGAGTCACACTCAGGGAAGGTCCTTTCCTCTGTTCCAACCCCACTCAAGACACAGGCAGATGAGGCTCCGTGAGCTCTGCACAGTGAGTAACCTTCTGGGTTCCCAGCTTTATAGGAGTCTTCAATGTCCCACTTTGCTTTGACCCCCAGAATTATCTTTCCTTAAATGACCTGTGCAGCCTGTTAAAACCCAGACTTTGGGTCCTCAGGGATGGGCAGATACCCTTTGGGCAAACACTGGCTCCAAGATGTATTTACCTCTGGTGACTTGTGATTTCTTGATGCTTCTGAAAATTGATATTTTCTTTAATTTCTGTCACCCAAACTATGTTTAAAAAGTTTTTAAAAGTTTTACCCAGTAGTTTTAGGCATTCTGTCCCAGGGTATATTTCTGTATACATCTGCTCCCCTGTATCGTTGGAAACAGTGTCTCTGATTTGGGAGGAGAGTCCATCCAGATCAGAGTTATTGTGGCAGCTGATAAACTCAGTTTTATTTCTCCTATTTGGTTTCATCTTTACTACTTACTACATTTTCTCCCATTTTTTTCTTTTTCTTTAACTGAGTCAAATTTCTTGTTATTTCTTATTTCAAATCCCGTGACATCCATCACCACTTCCTTATCTAGAAGTTCTATTCTGCCTTTTTTTTTTTTTTTTTTGATACTGAAGATTGAACTCAGGGGTACTTGACCACTGAGCCACATCTCCAGCCCTATTTTGTGTTTTATGTAGAGACAGGGTCTCACTGAGTTGCTTTGCGCATCACCTTTGTTGAGGCTGGCTTTGAACTCGTGATTCTCCTGTCTCAGCCTCCCAAAGTGCTGAGATTACAGGCGTGCGCCACCGCACGTGGCTTATTCTGCTTTTTAATTCTGCCGCTGGCCTCCCTCGTCACTTCTCCTCTCTCCTTTTAGAAGACCTCTAGAATTGATTCCCTACTCTCTGCATCCTTTCCTCTCCATGGATTTACTGAGATAATAGAGACCTACACTATTCAACCAAATGAATGCTCTATATATGTTCTAACACAATAGCCACTAGGTACATGCAGCCCTTGAACACTTGAAAAGTGGCTAGTGACATTGAGGAAACAAATATTTGATTTTATTAATTTTAATTGTTTCACATGTACATAACTACACGTGGATGGTGGGCACCATACGGGATAGTGCAGAATAGATTTTTTCATTTCTGGGTTTTAACAGGTATGGCTTTCTTTGTTTCAAGAATCCCTACTTCAGGCTTTGGGGGTGTCCTTCTTGTAAAGTGCTATACATGCCTAGCATGTGTGAGGTCCTGGATTTGATATCCAGCACTGCAAAAATAAAAAGAATCCCTACTTAAGCTGGGCACGGTGGCGCATG